>BPLR01006236.1:0-42423 GCA_021605095.1 Caerostris extrusa
TTCTGGACTTATTAACATTCAGCTGGACATAGAATCGACGTTCGCTCCTGAACCAGTTTCCCATAGGAGCGCAAGTTATAGTTTTTTTTTTTTTTACATGAAAACAGAGGAAGATTTATAAGAAAAGTAAAGGATGCTTTCAATACTTCCTATAACAAAGATAAATCTATTGTCATTTCACATTCCAAAGAACACTTTTTACACGTAACTGACCTCAGGGTTCTTTCCAAAAAGAGGTGGTCCACGTGCAGCAGCTGGTTGTAGGAGAGCCGCACCTCCTTCAGGCGTTTCCAGGGCCGGAACAGACTGTGAGGGTAGGAAGGTCAGTAGGTTGCGAGATGTCAAAATAGGTCACATTCTCTGTGCCCTGTGTACAAAAAAACAGAAAGTCGTTATTGACACATTTAACAAAACGCTCGCTGTTTTACAAAGGAGTGCGGAATTAAAGTCAACATAACACGTATTAAAATATGAGACACAGTAGAACACTATTTCAGAACAATATTTGCAATTCCTTGTATTCATATCCCTTTACCTATCCAATGTCACTAGACTGAGTTGCAAGTAGCAGATTGGGATATATTTAAAGGAGTGTCCTCGTTACAGAAACTTCAAATTGGGCAACACGCTTCTGCAACTTTCACCCACGGATAATAAATTTTTAAAATACGATACATTTTTTTAATAAAATTACAAAATATTTTTTTAATTTTGTATAAAGGAAAAATATTTATTTGTTGAATATATTTAATCGTATTGTACGATAGTTTTACAAAAGTCAACGTGTTTATTTCTTGTTTTAGTATTTCTTAATTATTCAATTTGGTAGTAACAATTCAATACAAAAATAATAGCACTATCTATAAATACTAATACTAATCCTATAGTCGTATAATACTAGTCCCATTTACGTACTCTTTGAATATGTAGCCTGGAAACGAATGTGAATCAATGAAAAAGCAGACAAAGTATTATTCTCAGTGTACAATTTGCATTTAAAATTTGTACTTTCAATACCTTTGAACCAAAACATTAATAAATTTATGTATATTTTTACACACCATATATATATATATATATATATACGGGGCATATGGAATTTCAATTTTTTCTTTTTTTTTTTGCTGGCACTATCCTTGACATATGTGTGAAATTTGACGTCAAAATATTCATGAGTGTTTAGTTACACTTGGCTTTGTGAAATGCTAAAACTGATGCCGCCGATTTTTGAAATGTCAGAATTCATTGAGCAAAAATGTGCATTAAATGTGAATTGCGGAAACGTATTGAATGTTGCAGAAAGCATGCCGATATCAGAAAGAAATGCTTAGAAGTTTTATAAACTGTTCAAAGAAGGCAGAGAACGCACTGAAGACGAAGAGAGCCCTCTGGCCGACCATCAACCTCAACCGACGAAGCTCATGTTCAAAAATTAAAGGTTTGGTTCTTGGAAACAGTCGGTTTACAATTAGAGACCTAGCTGATGATGTTATAATATCAAAAGGATCGGTCAATTCCATTTGGGCCTCAAACGCGTCAAATTTCGATTGGTAAAGAAAAACACTGAATGCGCCAGCTCAGCTGCATTGATTCTTCGTGACTTTTTCGCCAAAAATGAAACCCATATCATTCCACTACCACCGATTCACACCGTGCGACTTCTTGCTATTCCCTAAACTCACAAAACTACTCCGAGGACACACAGTTTTGAGTCGATTGAAGAGATTCAACGTGAATCGCTTGTGCTGAAGGCGATCCGGGCGATTGACTTTTCACATGCACTGAAGATTGGAAAAAAGTTGGCATAAGTGCAATGTGTCCGGAAGGGATTACTTTGAAGGCAATGAAAAAAATTTCCGAGTAAATAAAGAGTTTTTGAAAAAAAAAAAATTTGTCTTACTTTTGAGCACAGTAGTATATATAATTACGTGTGTGTGTGTGTATTAATGTAAATAAGTAAAGTGCATGGTTACAAAATAATTCATTTTAATTCAAATTCCGCTACATTTGGAATACACATTTCTAATTACGTAATCTTTATACATGACTTTACTGTGCTGCAAGATTTTCAAGGCCCGTTTCTCAATCTACAGGGAGGGTAAAAGAATCTATGCAGCACACAAGAAGAAGGAGAAGATTAACATACGCAGCCGACAAAGAGGAGGTGGAAGATCTGTATTTTGTACAGTTGGTATGGTAGGAAAAGTACATGAAACGGGGATGAGCGGAGAGGAGCTTTGAAATTTTGAAACAACATAAAAAGAAGTTATAAGGGGATGGTAATGGTGTCCTCACCTGGAAAGAAGTCATCTGCCACATGTTCGATGGAATTGTTGGCGAAGGAGATTCCCATCAGCCAAGTCAGGTTCTTGAGGTTGTCGCCTCTGAGCTGGGTAAGGCGGCTGTTTTGCAGCTTTAAATCCCACAGGTGCTACCGAAGGCTCGGAGATCTGGAATCTCCTGCAAAAGTACATTTCAAATGCAAATTGCGCATTTCACACAACTTTTACATAGTTTGAAATATAACTTTCCATATTTTTCCTGCAATTATGCAAGAAAAGATATTTGCTAGGATATTCGTTTGGCTGTTGTTCACTGCATCAGAGAATATTCATTTAAGATTTTATAGGGAATTCTCGACACAAAAGCGACGATCAACCGCTGTTTGGGCGCAAGTTGGTGATTTGTAAAGTGGCAATAAATAAATCAATATGGCCTGTTACTCAAAGGCTTGCTTTTTTTAATGGCAAGTTTGTTTTATTTAGAACGGCTTGTAAATTGGATTAAGTTTTCTAAGACATACGATCAAGTGAATAGTTAGCCATTACACATACTTTTCTATTTATTTGAGGTGGATATTTTTTTGCAATTGTTGTTTTGTTGTTCTTTGAAGAACTGCCATCGTCAAGTTTAAGAAGATTTTCATCTCAATTTCTATCCGATGAAGAATATCCACTTTCCATCTCTTTTTTTCCTGTCATTTAATTCCACTTAATGCAGTATTTAAATTTCGAGAAAAATTGTCCAATTTTTAAACGCTTAAATTAATTTTTAATAAATAAGCGGCGTTACATCACCAAGTCTCGTACAAAAAAGGGCGGATTATAGATTTACAATTCTCTGTGTTCGGCTTCGCTTGAGGGAAAAGTGCCCATCATTAGTAAATAAAAATATTTTTTTTTTTTTGCATTTGTTCAAGATTTATTTTAACGTAGTCCTCATTAGTGGCTCACCCACTAATTTAATAACTTTAGTAACAATTACATTACAAAAAGAATAAAATGCGTCTCTATGATTAACTTCAATACAAGTAGAAGCATGACAAAGATTTTTTATTTATTTTTAACAAGGTAAATAAATGAACTCAGAAGAGTTTTAGAAATCTGTAATTGTTATTTAATTACTCTTCTTTTGAAGAATTCTCAATATTATTTAATTCAGTGTAAATATAAAATATTGTTAACTGATAATCAGAAGTTTTCAATCAACAGAAATTTCATTTTTTTTTTCTAATGCAGTTCGCAATACAAAGACAGTTAATCTTGATATCATAAACAAGAGTTTCACCGCTGTTACTCATTGAGTACTACCCAGGGGGCACGTGTAGTTTCACATGACCCCCACAATGCTCTACTATCCTAGTCGACAGGGATTCACGGTTTGAAGTGGATTCAAACAACTAAACACTTCCATGGCACAGCCGGGATTCTAAACCAGAAACCTGTGGTACTGAGAGCCAGAGAGCTAGCCAATCAACAATCAGACCCCGATATCTTAAAATATATCACTAAGAAACTATCTATAATTTCTATAGATGTTTATGTACATATGACGCCTCCTACTATAAATTACTGACTACGGATACTGTTGATATTTCTCTTTCAAGCTCTACGACTCTCACAGGATCTTTGTACCTTAGATAGAAAACACCTTATTAGTCTCTGGACAACTACTAAAAGAGACTACAAACTGCAATTAACGGCTTCATGAGAGTTCAATAACAATATTTTTAGATATATGTTACATTCCAAGTTAAAAAAGAAAAAAAGGAGAAAAGTTGTGTATCTTAACAAAACAGTTATTGAATAGCAAACAAATGAAACATCTTATGTGGTTTCATTGTTGTTTTTGAATTGAGAATAATAATAATTATTGAAATCCTTTCTTTAAAAATCAACAAGTCTCCTTTTCTAAATCACGCATTAAAGGCAAATCCATTTAAATAAAAAGAATTGTGTAAAAGCATTTCATATCTAAAACCGTATTCATTATTTCTCAGTAATGTGTTAAGTAAAACTGAATCAAACATAAATTAAATTCACGATTCTCGACAATTTTCATCTAAATCATGTGACAAAGTAATGAAATAAGTCGCATGTCAAAATTACAATTTGATATTTCTGTTACACTTTTAAACACTTCATTCAATTGTAGCATAAGAAAGGCGATCAACTTGCTTGTTCTATCTGATGCAATTGAATAAGCAATATAAAAAGCCACTCACCTTCAAAGAGCTTCTGAGTATATAAAGATGGTGAGATCGAGCACCCCATCAGCACCTTCTTCCACCTGGGTCTGGAAATCTTTTAAGTGGAACTCAGAAACTATCACTCCACTGAGGAAGCCTTTGGGCAGAACAGTGTTGCCACTCAATGCGATATGGTAGATTGAGTTCATCTCGAACACAGAACCATTCGACAAGATGTTTGCAAAGGCTTCGAAGTCACTCACATTCTGGCAAGTCAGTCCAACGTTGTTCAAGTTTAACTCGCTGCATTCGCATTCAGGAAGAAGTTCTTCACACTTCTCTCTTGGAAAAATGTCGGACATTCCCGACAAACACACACGGTGATTATCATTGCGGATACTGATACAATCAGACGTCCTTGCAAAAAACTGCATACTGAGGTAGAAAAAATTCTTTTGATTATATTTGAATTTCAAGATGTTTCAGAATTTTTCTTAGGCCGATTTTCAGTTGCTCAAAAGAATTAATCTCTGTAAAAATAATTATTTATTAGAATTTTCGAATAGTGTCAAAGTTGTGTACTAATTGACATATATTTTCAAATGCTAGGTTTGATTTATATTTTCATATACTGATATGATAATATGTTCAAGCCATGCAAACATTTCTTTTAAATTATTTTTTCTGAAATATGAACTTACGGTTGAAAATAATTCACCAGAATCACTTTAAATATAACGATTATAAACTAAGAAATAAACTATTTCAAATAAAAATCTTTATCGTTTTTAACTTATTTTAAAAGTTATTGTTTTAGAACAATCACAATATACAAACTAAACACTCCACTCGTTTCAGTGGCACAATTCCTGAATTCTCCTCTTCAAAAATACTTCTGTTAAATGAGTACCATACGTTTATTCAAATACCTTATGATCTTCCATTTAAAAATTACTAATTCAAACTTTGTTATAATTCTTGAACATTCGAAATTCTTTGCAGCCTGACATGAATGTTTTAATGGGGACTGAAGGAGGGTGTCTTCGAAAACGATAAAATCGTCTGTGTCGAGCACGAAAAAAGTAAAATCCGACTTCCGCAGAAAAGAGCCTGTGTGACGTCACATGAGCTCACGAGGAAGTGGAGAGCGTCGCAGGGGAATTACGAACTCTAAATGAAAATCTGACAATAATAGCACATCATAAACAGTTATGTTACTCATATTAATCCCATTGCAACGCCAAGATGTATGCGAATCATTTGAGGCAGAAATGGACATTTTAAGCTGGAAGAAAATTATTTTGATTATTTAATCTGCAAACAATATTTTGAAGAAAAAGAGCAGCTTATATTGCAAACCAAATAATTTGAAGCTACAGTGATTTGGGAAGAAATGTAAAAACATACGAATGCATGTTTGTATGTATTCTCACTAAACATGGACAAATGGATACTGTTATCATTTAGTAGGATAACCACACATAATTTATAATCAAAAAGGCAACCATTGGTAAAATATTACATGAAATTAAGACTATTATTATTAAAATAAAGGTAAAAAACTTCAGCTCTGTAACCCCCAGTTACTGTATCACATTTCAAAATAACCTAATTAAAAATATGAAATAAAACCTACTTTTAATCTATAAAAGATAATCTAGTTACAGGGATTAGTGACACAAAATTTAAATTGTCAAAATATTACATGAATATCATACATTGAATTCAGAATAATACTATTAAAATAGAAGAACATAACTTTTGCACATACACTGTCAAAGGGTCAATGTTATAATTCGCAATGTTAAATTAGCAAAATATTGCAGGGACATATTTTATATGCAAAACTATTGGCAATTATGAATTTCTTTTTTTGCTAAGTAGCTATGTAGATTAGTACGAAATAAGTGAGATTGCGCAAAGAAATCAGTTACTATATCGGTTATAAATTTACTTTGTACAAATAAACGTAAAAAGTGACCAAGAAAGGATGTCCCTCAATTAAATGGATATACGTTAATTCAATCTATCAATTTAATTAAAACATTCAGTAAACATTTGATAAATTAAGCAAATCCATTTGAAAAACAGACAGTTCTGTGACAGAAATTTTCAATTTGGGGAACCAAATAAAAAATGATACTTCAAAAAAACTAAATATAATAAAACATTACAATTTGATAAATGAATCTTTGATATTTGTAAATTATAAAAAACATCTTTCAATTTTTGAAAATTATTCTATATATTCTTTTTATGAATGGGAGTTTTATGCATGTGTTTGTTGCTTAAGGCAGCTGGTAATACAGAGACAGTTATCTTTACGCCATTATCAAAGGGCTGCACCTCTGTTACTCCTTGAGCACTACCCAGGGGTCCTGTGTAGCTTGAAGATATGCTAAGGTTGCAAGTAACACTACCCCGCAAAACTCTATGATCTATCAGACTGGGACTTACGGTTTAAAGTGGATTCGAACCACTAAAAACATCCATGGCCCCGCCGGGACTCGCACCCGACACTTGCGGCACCGAGTGCTAGCCACTCGGCCATCAGTCTCTTGTCAGAGTGCAGTCTAATCCTGTATTTTGGTTCCGATATTAGTTGGAAATAATTTTCCCTTACATTAGTTGTGAACAACTGGCATTTAGGGGTTTTTTTATGCATTTTTATTCATACATATTTTTAACGATACATAATTTTCAGCTTAACTAAATTTTTGTAAACAACAACCACAATGGTAACTTTAAAATAAAAATGACTTTTCTTCTATTTAACAATTTTTGAAGCGCAAAACGGATGCTCACGTCTTGGTCGGCGACATGGGATCCCATAAGTGAGGATGGTCATCCACCCTGCTCATGAAAATGAACACCCTTGCTTAATTAGATTTCTTCGCAATCAATTTCATTTCATTTATTAGACTGATATAAGCGAATGCTTGGTGCCACAGGTTTCGGTTCGATTCCTGGCGGCGCCATGGAGGCGTATAGTGGTTGGGAATCCACTTTAAGCCGTGCTCCCGGTCTCACATGACCGTAGAGCGTCACAGAGCCTAATCAGTCGTCTCACCCATATCATGCCCAAATTGTGAACGGGCAACTCAACTCTACGCACAGTGATGTAGTGTGGTGTACTACTAGTAGTAGTAGTAGTAGTAATATAATGACTAAGTTGTATAAACAATTTGTGGAACTCTAGGAAAAATTGTGCACAACCCAAAGGGTTCCGAGGAATATAGTTTTTAATATCCCTCGTTAAAATGATAATAGCAGACATTTAGGATACTCTGAGTAACAAAGGTATTTGTTCACTTTACAAGTTTAGTTAATTCGTTTAAAAATACCAGTTTCATCATCAGTGGCGCAGCAGCCCCATGGTGCACCGTGAACGTTTGCTCGCTGGCAGATATCTAAGCAGTAGATGCTTTTTTTTATTGCGGGGTAGTTCTGTCAGTCCTGCTCTCAACAGTTATATTATACGTGGCCTTTTTCACCCAACGCCACAGATCTAGTCACTCGGCCTTCAGGCCCTTAAAAATACTAAATGAAAAAAAGAAAACAATTATATTCGGCAATTTACGCTTCACTATGTTGTTACATTAATAGTCTACAAATTTAAATTTATAACAGAAAGAAGAAAAAAACGCATTTTTTTTTTTTTTTTATTTGTAGAATGATTTCTTTTGTTCACTATATTTGTTTTTAAATAAAAAATAGTACGAAATTGAAACAGAGCGGCGTAAAAGAGGTCTAAAAGGTAACTTCGGAGGGATATTAGTTGAATCTTAATTTTTAATAGTTGAAATTTAATTTCACGTAATATAAAAGTAAAAATAATAGAAATTTCCACAATAACTATTGAACTTTGTTCTTTCAAAACTGCATTGTACCACGTATAACATAGTATAGTACCTGACTAGCACCCCTAGTAATTGGCTCGCCAAATTTAAAACGGTTATTTACTTTCCATACAATAGAGCTGTATACATCAAATGGTAAAAAAAATAATTAAAGGAAGCACAACAGTTTTTGTTTCATTAATTTCAGATCGAATGATATTCTTTGTAATGTTAAAAATGTAGCTGAAAAAAACTGTTCTGTTTCTAAATCAGGCGATAACACACAAGGTTACCTTCGCAGGTTAACCGGAACGAAATGAGGATGCACTTCCCAGAATCCTTCCGAATGCATACAGTTTCACTTTCAGGAACGCAGTCAATTATGACAACTAGTTTTCAATTAACTTTTTTGTAAAAGATTTCCATCATAAAAATAGGCCGGAATTTGTTTTAAAAAAAGGCATACATAACAGAACTGCAGTATTTCAGAAAAAAAAAAAACAGGACAGTTAGCTGATATTATAAAGAAAAAAATTGATAAAAATCTTAATAAATGTTTAGAAAGTATCTTTATGATGCATATTTTTTTATTAATTATTATTACTGAAATAGATACAAATAATTAAGTCATTGTATTTTTTTTTTTTTTTTTTGCCTTTCCTTTAAATTTGTTTTTATAAATAGTTAACAAGTAAAAACGTTTCCCTTTACATTTCATTTATGAGATAAGAAAATCAAGTATTAACCAAAATAGAAACATCAATAACTGAGAAACTCATTATTATATTAAAAATCGTTTTTTGGAAATTTTTCAGTGGAACCTCCTACATTTCTTGAAAATTTATGTTATTAAAAAGTTTTCATCGCATGGTTTAAGCTCTTACAAAAATTGTAAAGAAAAACTAATTTTAGTATTTAATGATTTTAATTAATCAACTAATAATTATATAATTTTTAATAAGTATAGATTATTTATTTGTTTATTTCAATTTTTAGTAATTGCCCATATTATTAAAAATGTTTTAGTTTTTAATTAAAAAGGAATATTACATCATTTATTCTTATTAATAATTAACTAATATTTTCGTAACAATGTCAATTTTGTTTTTTTGAAATTGAAATATATTTTTTTCTAAGACACTTTCCGTTAGTAAAATTTTAGAATATCTTAATTTTTAAGGAAAATAAGAATGTTCCGACACCATATTACACTTCTATGATTTTTTAAAAATTCAATATATGTTTAATGAAAAATGATTTTTTTTTTTTTTTTTTTTTGATAGAAATTGTGAAATATTTTTTTGAATGAAAAGTATCTATTTGAGTCTAATATTAAAAGTAATTCTCACATAGTATCACATTTTTGACTTCCTTCCATTTCAGCTGACATGGATAAAAGATAATTAATTGATGCAGACGATTAAAAGTAGCTACAAGATTTATTTGCAAAGTTGATACAGAGGAAAAAGTAGGTAAAATATGAGACGGTGGAGGAGAGTTTGGGAACAAAATAAAATATATATATGGGGGTAAGGTGAGCATGTCCTCAGCTGAAAGACGTCGTTCGCACGTGGCCGATGAAATTGTTGACGATGGGGATGCTCTGCAGCTGCTTTAGACGCTTGAGTTGTCTCCCTCAGCTGTGTGAGGCGGCTGTTGTCCAGCTGCAGGACCTGCAGGGAGCTGCGGATGGCTCGGAAGTCGGGAATCCCCCTGAAAAAGTACATTTCAAATGCAAATTGGGCATTTCACACAACTTTTACTTAGTTTGAAACATAACTTTTTCGCATATTTTCCTGCTATTATACAAGCAAGGACATTTGTTTTGATCTCCGTTTGAATAGTGTTCACTGTATCAGAGACTTTATTTAAGAAATTATTGGAGAATAATTCACAATGAAGAAATCGGTTACGAAACCAGCGTTTTAGTGTCAAACTGGTGATTGCCAAGATGGTAATAAATAATTCAGCTTGTGTTCTTCAGGACTTATGACGACTTGTCTGTCGCATCAAATTTTGTTATGATGGGCAAGTGACCTTTTTTTTTTTTTTTTTTTTTTTTTTTTTTTTTTTTTTTCCGTATTTAATTCGACTGAACCAATATTTAAGTTTCGAGGAGAACATAGTAATATTTAAACGTTTATATTAATTTCTAATTAATAAATGAATAATAAATGCGGAATAATAGCTAGGAAAAAGGAACCAAAAAGCATAGCAGCACCAACACTTTTACGAAAAAGACAGCCTACAAAAAATTACAGTTATCTTGGTTCGGTTTCGCTTGTGGGGTTCAGCACGCTTTTTACCAGGCTGTTCCACATTACAGAGAGACCATTGGTCAGAAGCATACCAAGCGCCGCCTCCCAAACCTTTCTTAGAGTCACGCCCCAAAATATCTTTTCAAAATTTCCTCATAATGAACAGCTTCAAGTAATAGCACCATAACTTGGTAGCAATTTCTTTTTAAGATTTATTTTTTATTTTTGAATTTCAAAATTTGTTTTTTTCCCAAAACTAAATGCTTACGGTGCTATTGTGCAATAATTTGATGCAAATCTACAGCGGATTGTAATTTCTGACACATTTGGCTAGTAATTTGTAAGATTTGCACTCTTTCTTTGGCGAGGGTTGCCATAAATATTCAGCCGAATGTAGTGGAAGTCAGTTGAGGGGAGGAACTTCCAGAAGTTGTTCCGCGGGAGTCTCTATACGAAATCACATGGGACAATGGGAGCTCTGAGTAAGATGAACAACACAAAATTGAGCAGCAAATGTGCCCTTCTGGTGGCGAGTTACTTCAGGTAAAAGTGCCGATCATTAGGAAACACAATAACAATTTCTTTTTTTTTTTGTATTTGTTCAAGTTTAATATTAATATAGTTTTCAGGATCATTAATAACGTTCACACCACTGCGATTCGGTGGTTTATAATTTTAGTAACATTTGCGTTACTCAAATTTTATTTCAAAAGAATAAAATTCCTCTCCTTATCAATAAGTGGCGACCTAACAAACCTGTTCTTTATTTATTTTTATCTTACTGCAACTGTTGCAAACAAAATCAAATTTATTTCTAATAAAAATTTATAATATGCAATCTGAAAACTTGTATTAAGTTTAAAAAATTCTATTTCTTTACGTCTTTTAAGTTCAGATTTAATTTTTCATTGCTATGCTTTAATTCGTGTCAGAAAATAAACACATAACATAACTAAGTGAGTATAATTGAAAGTTTAAAAAAAAAAAAAAAAAAAAAAACTAAACACATAAGACATATTCAGAAACTAAAAACATAACATAACTAAGTGAAAAATTTGAAAGTTTTTATCAGTAAAATTGTTTATAGTGGCTCAATAGAAGTTTTTATTTACTTAAAAGTAACGGATTTTCACTGATTTATAGACATTTCTATTTGAAAAAAAAGAAGGACGCCATTTGCAGCATCAGTGGATAATCCAGAGAACCGGAGAGTGCTCTCTTCGCCATCGCACTTTCCATGAAAGGCTGTTCAGATACGGGGCATGACAGGAATCTGCATTCGACGATGTCGACGTCCATTCTAAGTGTGGGTGTCGATGTCGGCAAATCAACGCGAAGCATTCTGATGAATTTTCCTCAAGATTTCTTACAATATGAGTGTTTTGTGAACTCGGCTTGAACACCTATAATGCTTAAACAGCATTTACTTAATTAATTGAATTCTGAAGAGATTCAGAGAGAAAAGTGGTTTGTATGGTTCTGGCGACAATGTGACAGCAATAATTGAACTTGGAAGACTTTTACTTTTAGAATTCTGTAATTTAGGTTCATTTAATCATCCTTGAAGAGACCTTGCCATTATTTAATTTTATAGAATAGAATTGATTACTTTAGTGAATAGAAAATACTGTTTATTTAGTAAATAAACAAAACTATTAACTGATAAACAAAAGTGATAGAAATGTTTTAATCAAAGTTATTGATTGCAATTTCCCTGTAATGTTATTCTTTGGTTGATTTGATAATAGAAAAATCCATGCAAAAAGTTAAGTTAAAGATAAATCTTTTTTTTTAATTATAAACTTAAAAATATACAAATCATAAACTAAGAAATAAATTACTTCAAATAAAATTCATAAAATTAATTAATTATCTTTTTAAACTTATTTTTAAATTAATTATTCAAGAACAATCTCAATATATTATGTAAACACTCTATTATTTTCCGTGGAACATTTCCTAAATCGTCGTCTTGCAAAAATACTTAAAAAGTCTGTTTGCTAAATGAGAACTGTAGTATTATCCAAAAATACGTACGGCAGCACTGAATTAGATAGTTCAACAGAACTGCGTTTAACCCTTACTTGGAAAATGGCGGAAATTCCGCACTTCCATAATCACGATCAGAGATAAATAATTGACGATTTAGACCTTCCGCTTAAAAACTAATGCCAAACTTTATTATAATTCTCGAACATTCGAAAACCTTGAGGGGCATTTCCCGTCAATGTGATGTCACAAGGAAGTGGAGGAGTGGAAGGAATGGCAGTGTGTTGCAGGGGAAATAGCTGACTAACAATGGAAATTAGCGAGTAAAAAATTTCCATCCCAAACAGCGTATCGTAAACAGTTACGTTACACAATAATTTACATAGCAATTTCAGGATGTATACGATTCATTAGAAGAAGAAATGAACATTTTTATCTGGAAGAAAAATCACTTTGATTTTTTTAATCCGTAAGAAAATATTTTGTAAATATTCAACATGTATTGTGCACCAAATAGTTTGAAGCTGCGCTACAGTGATTTGGGAAGAAAAGTAAACACCATCATACATGTTAGCATGAATTCTCACTAAGCATGGACAATTGGATACTGTTATCTATTAGTAGGATAGGCAAGCCATAATTTATAACAAAATCGGCAACCATTGCTAAAAATATTGCGTGCAATTCAGAATATTGTTATTAAACGACTGTAGTACTGCAGCACATTTTTCAGTATCGAAAAGTTCGTCAAGCATTATAAGAATTCATAGTAAACCAGAAATAATCGAATTAAAACATGAAATAAAACTTACTTAGAACGCATAAAAGGATGATTTTTTTTACTACTTGGAGGATCTAGCTATATGGATTACCGACACATAATATTAAATTTGTAAGATATTACATGAAAATATAGCATTGAATTCAGAATAATATAGAGGGGGGGGAGGGGTAATTGGCAATGTTAATTTTGTGGCACACAAAATTAAATCGTCAAAATATTACACGAACATACTGCATTGACAATTAAGTATTTCTTTTGAGAAGTAGAAAATCAAGCTATATAGATTAGTAGAGATTATAGAAAATATAAATAAACTGTAGTTATAACTATATTAATAACAGAGGTTGTAAAAAGTAAACACTTATTATAGAATATCAATCGTAAAATTGATTCATAAAAAAAACGTAAAAATAAACGAAATAAATGACTAAAAAAGAATATTATTAAAATCATGGATTCGTGAATTTAATTAAAACATTTTAATTTAAATATTTCATAAATTTTAAGCGAATCGATTTGAAAAACCGACTGATCTTTGCTAGATATTGTCAGTTTGAAGAAACAAATTAAAATTTTAATAATGAAAAACTGAAATTAATCAATAAAATTGTAATTTGTTGAATTAATTTGTTGTTATGAAAATTTTCTTTCAGGAATGGGAATTTTATGCAAAATAATAACATCTTAATTCCTGGCATTGATCGGATGAATTAAAAATAATTCATTTTATTCGGATAATTCCTCAACATACTAACTGCAATTTTTGTGTTGATTGGATGGTTTCGGATGTTTTTCAAGTCACACTTTAAACGACTGAAACCAGCATTGGCCAATTTAATGCACCTGAAGACCAAATTTAATTCATCACGTCACCTGCAGCGAGATCCAGTGTCTCTTTCAGATGAGAAGGTCAAAGATTACTGCTTATTAAAAATATTCCTTTTGTTATTCAATTTACAGGTGTTCATATTTGGTTTCATATTTGTTTTTATCTCATATTAGAAATAACTACCACATGGTATCACAGATTTTGTATTCCTACCATTTCATACATTACTAATGAAAAAATAATTTGAATATTGTAATGGATGTTTTCCATATGTTAATCACTAATGTTTTAAAAATTTTAATAATACAGCAAGCAACTACACAATCCGTGTTCTTTTGAAGATCAGAATAAGTTATGATATAATTTAAACATATTTTTGTATAAATAAAGTAAATTACATATTAAATTAATTAAGTAATGACAGATAAGAGTAAAAAGATTAAAGTACTGTCAGATTATGATGTTCACATGAATACACACTATTTACACGATCATAAACATATATACTTACGACCATAAACATAATTACCATGAAAAGAACTTATTCTTTTTAAAAAAACCGACATGATGCAGCAAAGATAAAATGTTACTGTAAAATGCTTTTCACAGTCATAAAGTTATTGCAATATCATCAACACCATTGGCACAATATCCGCGTGCTATGTCATGGCCGTCCTCCTACTGGCAGATTTCGTGGTAGGAAATATTTCCTTTTTAGTCAGTCCAACGCTCTGTAGACATATTAGACCAGGAATTGCGGTTTGAACTGGATGGATTCAAACTGAAAACTGCAGCTACAAACATCTATGGCGTTGCCGGAACTCGAATCCGAAATATATGACATAAAGTGCCAGAGCGCTAGTACTCGGCCACCAGGCCCCATTTACAGTATCATCTTCTTAATACATTAACTATTGGAACTCACAAAGAAGATTCAAAAGCATAAGCATTTGAATATAAATTTTCAATGAAGTTTTTGATGCGGCATATAATAGTTTTAATAATTTTTTACGTAAGCTATGAAAAAAAAAACTATACGCGTTTAATATGCGTCCATCGTCAGATTTATGGTAGAAAATTTGCTATCTGGCAAGCCAATTGTGATACAGGGTGTTCACTATGTGTCATTCACCACTTATCGACCTAGATGTTTGTGAATTCACATTTGCTGTAAAGGAGTGTCCCAAAAAGATTATAGCATTCAAGAAAATCTGCCAGAATAGTACGCCCAAAAAATAAAGTACAAGAAAATCTGGAGAGAGGTTTATTTATACGTTGATAAGAACATTCGTCATTGGATATAAAGAATCTGACGAGAAAATTTTGTCCATATGTCTATATCAGAAAATATATTTATGATATTTGAAACTAAAACAGTAAGATATATTATTTTTTAGTTTATGAGAAGGACACATTCGGAGATGTGGAAATATACTTTCAAGCTGAGAAGTCTGTCATGGCAATGAGAATTCCGCCATCATCTTGGGATTCGGGCTTCGGGATGGACTGCGACCTCAGGGAGTATGTAGAGCAACTTTCTCCAGAAGTGCTTCTCGCCCCAAGTGAGGTAGGTGGTGCTATTCAGATAGAGCTGCATCTCCTTGGGCAGCTCATCGTCCTTCGGCAGATCATCCAGCTTGATGACGATGATACGGGGAACGCGATCTTTCAGGGCCTGAGTGTGGGCCGCGTTGAACTCCAGAAGGCACCACTCGCTTTCGAGAAAATTTCTGAAAAAAGAAACACCGTTTATCAGCATCGGAGGAACAGGATTCATTTCATCATAATTCGGTTACTGGTGATAGAATGAAAGAGAATTACTTTACACCATTGCTTCTTTTCTTTATATTTTATACGTATTGCAATGGGTTATTTCTTTTTAATTTTTAAATGATATTTAATCTGATATATTTTTTAGATTATGAGTTTATTGCTCCCCATTCCCGTTCGTTGCCTTAAGAAAAGATTTCTTGAGGAGTAATAATGGGAAATAATCCGATCATATATAATCTCACTGTTAATAATCCAATCGACAGTTCAAAATTAATTTTTTGTTGGTCGCAGTTGAAAATCTTCAGTACGCATGGAATTCTCATTCTGATGCTAGTGAAGTTGGTGTAGTACGATAAACATAATGCAGTTTTTAATTTAATTCTTTCGTTTGTCAAATGGAGTTGCAGTTATATTCATACAATTCATATTTTATATGTTACCTGCAAGATAAATAAGAGTTTTATACTTTATATTATTCATGGTATTCCACTTTGAATGACGCGCCGAGTATTAAATAGACAATTCTTATTGTGAAAGATAACAGAAAATAGATCATTCCATGCAGGTCCGCATTAATTTGGACAATCCCACATTTCAACTTTTTTTCTGCCCACTCTTAGCATGGTTGAGCATGTAATACAAACATCGACTTTGAATCTCGAGGTCGGTGATGTTCATAGCAATAATTGTAGCAATTAGAGTCCTCATAGTAATAATTGTCTTGTAATGAGAGTACTTTTTATGAACCAGAAGATAATTTCATGTGTATTTTTTCATACAACTCACAAATACTGTACATTAGTGTCCCGAGAAGATATTAGCCTCGTAGCAGCAAAACAGATACAATGAATGTATGAATCCAACTACATTGGTAATTGTGGCATTTGCTGTAAGATGAAAGACTTACCGAGAGAGCACGAGGACTGTTCTCTTGGAACACTCCACGGCCCTCATGATGTTCCTTTGTATGAATTCACCCGGGAGGAAGTGTTTGTAGTGAAGGCACAACCTGATATCCGGGTCCTTCTCTTCGACCACTGCAAAAGGAAAAAAAACGAGCTAAGATATGGAAACTAGATTAGATGTGATATCTCAATTATGTCATGCCTCATCAGCACACTGTCTATAAAGAAATTTTTTTCATACTAATTTGTATCAAACGATATAAAAGTTACAATATAATAATAAGTAAGTTAACATTTTAATTTGTAATATTAGAAGAGAAATGATAATGTCCACAGCAGAATCATACAAAGATATCAACAAAAAATTTCTCTAAATTGCTTTGTTACATTATAGCCAAAATACATTACAACCAAATTGTCAAACGTATTCTAGACCAATTTGCACATGTACCATTTTCGATTCATTTACTTGGCTTCAGAAATATCTGTCCTCAAATCTATCGTTCTTCAGCTGGGAGGAGCGAGCGAAGAACTCACCCTCGATTAGCTCCTGAATGACGAGGTCTTGATCTTTGAAGCTGAAGGAGATGAATGCGTCGAACTCCTTGTCCCTGTCGATGTCCTTCTCCTTGACCCAGGTCACTCCGTGTGAGTAGAGCCACACCTTCACGTTCATCTTGTATCGTGTCCAGCCGATTATTCCGCCGGCCACCGCCAACAACAAACCTGCGAAGAAAAAAGGAGTTTACGTTCAGTTTTCTAACCCAGTCCAATTCAATTCGTTCATTCATCAAGTCGGAAGAAAAAGTAGTACTCTTCAGTTGTTTGCAGCAGTTTAGAGAAAGATCGATAGTTAATTCTGATAGTTAACTTTCTATTTGAATAATTCAACGAAATTTGGGCGGGATTTTAATCGAAGCTATTTCCAAAATTGTTATATCAAATCTCCAACTCAAAAGCTAGGAACGTGTGCAAAGGAAACAGCAAAAGACGTTCAGGTCAAATGCAAACACCAAAATGGCACAGGCAACATGAACTGTACGAAAGCAAAGCCTCAACTGCTTTATCTGCAGTTGAAATAGCGTGTTCTTAACTTTCTCCGGTTAAATTAGTATTTATCTCTTAGTGTTCGGTTAATTCAAGCAATTTCTGATAGAAAAATCGGTAATCAACGACTAAATAACTTTCACTTTTTTTCTCTGCTTTCGAAATCAGAGATTCACTAAAAAAAGTCGTTAATCGGTGAAGTCATTTGCTAAAATGTTTCATTTAGAGTGTGGAACGTATTTCGATGCGGAGTACATTGATATCGCATTAAGATTGGTAGTGAATTTAAAGTTCAGGCATATCCTCCCATCATCAAAACATCCTCACACTGTTCAGAGAGAGTAATGGAAAGATACACAGAAATAAGGCGGGATATACAGAACAGCGAATAAGCACTAGAAATAAGTTTTTATTATTTTATTATTATAGGCACATGGATCGATTGTTTTTTTAAATCCACAAAATGGGAAGTTCAAGAGGAAAGTTTGAAAATCTTCGCCTAAGTAAGCGTAGAGTTTTAATATAATAAATACCGCATCAGGGTTGCCAGTTTGAGACAAACATATTTCTCACGCGACTTTCACTTTGTAGCTTAACATGCGCAATGAATACATTGGCGATGTTTGGCAGCTCTCTTCTCTGTTGTGCCATCTGACCAGTTTGTGTCATCACTGCGAAGAGAAAATGTCTGCTATCATATAACGATTTAAAAAAAAAGATTCATTTTTAGCTCTAAATAAATATAAATTTAATTTTTCTTAATGTTTGGTATTTATATACAATTAATAATTTTCTTGTGCAATGTTTTGTTTAAAGCCAAATGTTTGTTAATGTTTAATGTTTTGAACTTTCTTTCTCTGGGAATGTTCAGAATCGCTTCGTGAAAAGTTTCGTATTTTCTAAACAAACACTCAGTAGCGATTTCTAAATATATCTGAACTCAGAGAAAAGAAGCCATGCGGCGATACAGCGCCAAATCTGGTACGAAAATGGCGGGAGATGTTAGCTAACTCTCTATTCCTTTAGAACAGGGGTGTGTGTTCTATTATATACTCTATGAGAACAGAGATGGCAGAAGGCGTGGGGCCGAAGAGACTTGGTGAACAGCTTCCGAATTCAAAGAGAAATAGGAAAGACAAAAAAGAACAAGGTTTTCTCAATACCACAACCCCAGACTTAGAGGTATGCATCTCTCCTCGCCCTACTAGTTAAAAAGGTGAGGGTGGTACATTCGTGGTGTTCATGTAAATCACGAGCAGCACCATGCAAATGTGATGCGAGAAACTCTACGCAAGTTGTCACAATCACCCTCGAGCCTCCTCTTTTGTGAAACTGCTGGTGGTATTGTTGTAGTCTCTACAACAATACCACCAACGGTTTCAAACCTCAATCCACGCTGCGACCGATGCGATTGGGCCATGAGTTGGACCTCGAATCTAGACTAGGAACTGGTACGATAAATCTACAGGCCAGAAGTTCTTTCGCTTGGTTAAAAAGCTGGACAAGGTGAGATGATGGAGATTTATCTTTCAAAATTGTAGTATGAGTGGTGTGTGAAGTGCAATTGAAATGAACTCAAAGCAATTGAAATATCTGTCCAAAAACAACAAATTCGCAAGCAGAATGAATAACTCTTCAAATTTACTGTTGTGTTTTTTTATTTAAACATTCCTCATAATTTTTTATTAAAAGATTTAAAGATTTCCACTTTTTGCTAGTTTGAGCACACCCACGAGAGCGGCACGCGTGGAAGAAACAATTTAATTGGTTTCATCTCACGACTGCCTTAAAATCTCGTGGTAAAACTCATGTGGTAAAAATGAGATCCCATAATGCATCCTGGACAACTATGAATCTGCTATACATCTGCCATCTACAGCGTTAAGTATTCCACGTTAAAGTGCCTGGCATTGGAACTCCAGATTGTGTGCCTTGAAATATACTTTTAGTGAAAGAAAAAAATTAAATCTGATCAAGCAAATTTGCTATTGAGAAATGAATTCTTGAAACAGTGCACTTTATAATGAAGCAAACTGAAATGATTTTTCCGAGAGCGTTAACTCCATGATCGTAAAAGAATTAATTTCTGCAGAATTGCACATGCGCAGTACTTACTGAGAACTCCACAAACGATGTAGATGTAGAGGGCCGTGTAGTCCGGGCAGAGTTCCAAATCCGGGAGCAGCCAGATGGCACGCTCAGCCACCACTGTGCTGTTGGGCATGTCAGGTCCGCATCGTGTCTCATTCACATCCAGCACCTTAGAACACGGCAGAAAAGAAATACGTTATTCGCAGAGAAGAAGCAATTTTACACAATCACACGCAGAAAACGCATGGCTTTAAGAGGCATAACTGAAAGATTCGCTTCCATTTCTTAATGTTTTAGAATGTTATTTGAATTTCTTTTATTTCACAATTTTTTTCCGTAATTAACAATTTTATTCTCAAATTTGTTCATTAACATTAAACTTCAATGTAATTTTTACAGTATTTTAACTGAGTTCTAAAAATCTGATGGATTCAATGATTTCTTACTAGAGGGGGAGCATTCGTTTCGAAACTTAAAATTACAAAAATTTGCTTGAGAATAGTAGCTCTTTGGGTCTGAATTCCTTTAAACGGGTCTTGCCACTGGCATGCTATAATTTCACATTCAAGTTACGGTGGCATAATGCAGTATCAATATTTTTAATAACTTTCTTTTCTGCAACTATATTAACGTTCAAAGTAAATACAGAGTGCTTCATTTCTAAAAGGAATTAAATAGTTTTGATACTCACTAGGACTGATTTCGATACGACCCATTTCTTAAAGTCGAGGGCGGCGCAGTCGCAGGTCCAGGGATTGTTGGACAACGTAACCCTCGTCAGGAACTTCAGGGATTTGAGGAAGAAAACGGGAGGCTTCTGCATGAGGTTGTGGTCGAGGAAAAGGAACCTCATTCGACTGGGAAGCCTTGCCTCTTCCAAAGACTGGATCTTGTTGTTGGACAAGTTCAGACCCTCTTGATCTCGGCCTCGATGACGTAGGGCACTTTCTTATTGGCTCTCGGCAGGAAGATCTCGAGGACAGTAGAGTTCTGGAAGGCGAAGGGGCAGCATTTTAAACGCATTATATTTAATAGTTATAAATGTTTTCTTGACGAACTTCAAAGATGCAATGACATTCAAACTTTATTGCATATAAAAAACAATTTAATAAGATTGTGATATGGAATATTTAAATAGAATATTCAAATTAATTGTTACTTATACAAGAAACTGTTAATCATCATCAAATTATTTGCTTTTAAACTATCACCTTCATGCGTCGCCAAGGAAGAAAATACAAATAATTCGTCACACAAAGAACGAATTTAGTGTTATGTGACATTTAATGCAAGCAGTGTGTTAAGGTATTTAGAATAATATCACAATAAACTAGTTGCTTTTATGTTGGATTAAAGGAAGTGGAGGGGTGAAAGGAGAGTCGATTCATCTTGTTTTCCTCAAATGTTTCTGAAAATCTATTCGTAAACACTGAGTTGCAAAGATCTCGTTTTTAAGTGAACGGTTGTGGCATTTACCTGCTCTTTTGAAAAGAGGTGGTAGATGGGTGAGTCCTGTGGAGCTGCAGTCCACTAATATGAAGTTATCAATGCTACAGGAACATCTACAGGGGGCAGGGCAGCGGGCAGGAGGAGAAGCATGGGCGTTACCATTGAGAGAAGGGGTACAAAGGTCTTCATCTATCGTAAGTTCCTCTGATGAATTCAGGAACTGAAGGAACAGAAGGTAGCATCTGGCAGTCGCAGAAAAAGGATTGCCTGAAAAATAAATTCTTTTCTGTCATTAATGCCATTCAAGTGAAAATATGAAAAAGGTAGCAATGATTTCCATGCTTTATTCCGGTCCACTCTTGTTTTCAGTGCACCATCACAAAGATTCGAACAGAAATTCAAAGCGAAGTGCGAATTGCTGTAGGTTAAGGAGACGAAAGACGATGGACGACTTTTCCAGACAGTTTCTTTTTTTGAGGGTTTACGAGGATAATTGTTCTAGGAATCAGATCGAAGGTACAATTTTGGAATGTACCGTAGGATTAAATAATGATCTTCTAATCGATCATCGATATTGCTCTACACTTGCCGAATAGATTCAAGCTGTTTTGATCTAAACTTTAAATAATTCCGAAATGCCGCCATAGTTTTGAGGTTGCGCTTAGTGCCATGACGAGTGGTATCAAGAATAAAATCTTATATAAAATCTTATAATCTTGTGTCTTATCTAAAGAATAAAACTCACATCAGGTAGACTCAGTAGACGCAAGAAAACCATATTTTTTTTTCTGCTTTAAAAATTTGTGATTGTGGCTCGTGTTATTGAGAGAATCGAACTGAAATGGATTCAGAAGCTACTACACTATTACACCTCATTTCATGGTAACTAAGTGAAATTCATGTATGCGACGAATAATCTACCATTCAACAGCGAGGAAAGCCGTTGAATTCTCGGAAATCTTTCCTGTTTAATTGCTCAACATTTGCGGATCGTATGATTGAAGTTGAGGAAAACTCTCATTAGGAAAACTGTGCATGCAAGACGACGCTTAAAAGGGCTATTACAATGTTCTTCAATATACTCTTTTTTTCTGAAAACAGTAGTGAATAGTCACAGATTCAAAACGCACTTTTGCACACTACAGATCTATTTACATTTGGCATTGTGCATTATGGTTTCAATCAATATTAATTGGAGAAAATTAAATTAAATAATGAGATGACCTTACAACCTTTGCATTAGAGGGGAGAAATGTACTGACCTGCTAAGTAAAGATGCATGAGTCGTGGTGGAATTTGATTGGTGGAAATGGTTCGGATCCGGTTGTTGCTGATCGAAAGAATTCTAAGTTGTGTCAGGGCGTGAATTTTAGAACCTAATGTGGCTATCCGGTTCCCTTCCAGATGCAGATCTGTGAGACTGTTCATGTTATAAAACTCGCCTGGTGTGAAGGCCTGGAGAGAAAAAAATGTACTTTGATTTTGAGCTAACAAGAAAACTATCAACATTGTATTTTTATAAAAAGAAATCTATGTGAATTAAAGAATAATTTCACGTAAGAGCAGTAAATAACGATAGAGGGTCAAAATCATTAATCGTACATTGCCCATTGCTCCATTCCTCTGTGTGGGAAATGTTTGGATATGTCAGATGTTTTACAGCCAGTCCGGTCAGATGTTAGTCATATCTGATCGCATGCGTTTAATCATCGCCCATTCAGCAAGTTTAGTGAGCATATTGGACGTAACCACAGTGCGTTTGCTTAGCTCTGGAAATGTTCAAAAACGAGTTTCTGAACTCCGAGCAATCATTCATTTTCCTTGAATGAATGAATCACCCTCTGGCTGAGTTTAAAAAAGGGTTTATGGAAATTATCAGTTTATACAAATTTAACTAAACGTATAAAAAATTTAAAATTGCAAGGAGAAACCCAGCTTTGGCCTAATTTATACACACATCTTCAATCATTTCAACAAAAAAATTGAAATCAAATTATCAGCAGCGACTTCAAATGCTCATCAGCTAACTTGGAACTGTAAATATTTATCGTATATTTCATTTTGAAACATTTGTGAAAGATTTTGATGCAATTACAAATTACATAAATCTATATTTTTAAATCATTTTAACGCCGATCTATAAAGTTTTTTTGTCCCAAATTTTCAACTGAAAATTATTGATTTGCAGAGGAGCAATATTTTTAAAGAAAAATATTTTAATTCAACCCATTAGAGATGTGATTTTATAAAGTGTTTTACTGACATAGCTGTATCAGATGTATGAATTTGCCCAAGTGTTTTTTGTTTCGCTTTCGGAACTTTTTATCTGTGGGAAAAAACTATTTCCTTAATGAAACATACAAAAAACATTTACAGATCCAAGTTAACTGATGAGCATTTGTAGTCATTGGTGATATTTTTCAACTTGAAAAATAACTTTAAGTAAAACTTGATACACCGCCGAGACTTGATTGCAGTTTTAGGACAACTCTCATATCACTGATTACAGTTAAAATGCTCAATTTCATTATGGATATCATTCATTGTATTTCTTAATGGGCCGTTCCATCGCTACGGTCTGATTAATATCTTGTATGATTTACTTACATTGTAAATTTTACAATATAGTCAAATTAAACTGTAACGGGTTGTATTTTAGAGATTTTCAAGATGATGTATAAACCTTAGGAATTAAATCGCTACAGATATGTTTTCGCAAAAAAGTACACTTAAACTTTCCTGTCCTCGAAAAATACCGTACATTTTCTTTATTTGAGTAAAGCTTGCTTAAGTAAGCAGATAATATGACCACTTTTAACCTATATTGATTTTATTTATTTGACAGCTGCAATTAAAAATACCAAATTTTGTGAAGCAAAATTTTATGAATAATGGCAAATTTTTCTTGCTGTATTTTTGGATGATCTCTGTTATAATGATCTCCAATTTCGTAACGCACATTAATACATTTATTAATGAAACTTTTATTACGTTTCAATTAAAAGCCACCTGCAATAGTGGTAATCCCACAGATCATATAACAGATTGTTTAATATTTTAATCTGAACATTTAATTTCTAATTTATTTATTGTTTATTGAAGTATAATACTGGGTACAAATATATTTCATGATTTTTTTCCTAGAAAATGTTTTATTTTTCCCCAGGTTGCTGAATACTTTGATTGCTAACTATTTTACAAACTCCCTTCCAGTTTGTTTATTCCTGTTGCCCAGCTACTATGCGAAGTAGAGGTCACTAAATTGACACTCCATATTGATGATGGTGATCATTTCAAAGTGATCGTGATTGAACGTCACCAAACGTAGCAACAAAGATTTAATAAGAAGGCACACTGCATTGCTAATCATTTATTAAAGAAGTCTGACAAGAGGATTGTTGGAGTCACTGATGTTTGTTTAGAATCTGCAAATTGTTAATGGAACACAATCTTTATAAATCACAAAAGATATGCGGTAATAGAATAAAAGTATCTCGTATCAAGATGCGTGTCATGGGCTTGCTTTTAAAGTTACATCGCAACAAAGTAATCATTGATTGGTAAAAAAAATGGTTTTTCTAAGAGAATATAAAGATTGCCCTTTCGAGCAATGAGAAAAATCAAGGGGTTAGATTTTCTTATGTTGAATTAAAATTTATTCAGCTGATAGATTGGAGGAATAATAGTTTTCTTTTCCAAAAAGTGAAGGGTTAACTGAGAATTCTATGAAGCAATGTTTTTTAATGCAAGACATCATAGTTATTATTCTACAAGTGCATTATACGATGATGAAGAGAAGCCATTAGGGCCTGAATGGTCGAATGTCTGGCGCTCGATGACCCAGGTTTCGGGTTCGAGACATCGGCAATGCGACAGATGTTGGTAGTGGTTCGTAATCAATTTAAGCCGTAAGGTTCCGGTCTTATAGGACTGCAAGAACTTCACGGAGTCAAGTCAGATTTCTACATACAGGTGCTTCTTCCCAACAGAAGTTGCCCCCTTTCCCATTCTTTCCTGAGTAGATCATTCATGAAATGGTCGTGCCGCATTGCAGGACACTGAGGATTAGATTCTGAGAAGTCAGGAAAGTAAAATTGAAAAAAAATCGTCATTTCTACGTGAGTCGATACAGAAATTCAGTTGTTGTGTGGATAGATTTTGAAAAAACATTTTATTTCAAAAATTATTCGAAACAGAAATATTTATGCTTATGATAATAAGAAGTTGCATTTTCTTAATTTCGTAAAGCTCTATTAGTTTCCAAATCTTTTAGCCCGTCAGTTAATGAGTACAGAGAAGCGACCCACCTTCTATCCTGTTGTGGCTGAGGTTGAGGATTTTGAGATGAGTGAGATTCTGTAGGCAGCCCTGCAGGGACTTGATCCTGTTCCGGCTCAGGTCAAGAGACAAGAGTTGATCTCTAACTTTGGCGAAAGTGAAGCGCTCCACCTGAGCGATGACGTTCCCTGCAGGTCGAGGTGCCGCACTGTCTGCTCACCCTGGAGATCCTCGGGACCGAGGTGTGCGATGAGGTTGTTGGCCATCGAAAAATTCCACACCGGGTTGTAAAGCAGCGCCGGCCCAGAGTGGGAACAGGTTGTGGTCGAGTTTGAGGCTGCTCCTGTAGAAGTTGACTGAAGGACAGAAGTTAATTTTACTGTCATTGCCTTTGAACATCTCAGTTTCATTCGTAAACCGGTTCTGATACCATACTCGTGAGGCTTGGTGGATAAGCCACAGAGATTGTGTACTGAGAGTGCTCCGTTTGAAACGTTATCAGCCAAGTTGAACTAAAAGTTCCCCTTAAAGATTCTAGGCAAACGCGTAATAGGTCTGTGAGCCAGTGAGAGGAGGTTTGGTTTGTTTTGCCGCTCTACGGTCATTTTTTATGCACACTTTAGGCTCATTAGACCGGAACCTACAGTTTAAAGTGGATTCGAACTTCTCACAAATATCCATGCAACAAGCCAAGATTCGCATCTGAAGCCTGTGGTACCCAAGGCCAGGGCGCTAGTCAATTGGCTATGAGGCCGTAATGAGAAGAGAGTACAAGTCCTTCGCATATGATCTTAAATATGAACATTTTTTTTATCGAATTTCAAATAAAAATTCATATTTAAAAGTCCTTAATTTAAAAGAATCCTTAATTTAATGTTTTATGGCATTATGCTGTTGGATTTTAACAGGGCAGAATTTTAATCTTCATCAAATGAATCTGTTTCTTATGTTAGGTGAGTAAATCAGCTTACCCACTGGACGAAAGTTTTGTACCACTTAAAACACCAACAATAAACTCTTCAATAAAAAAAAAATCGGCTTTGCCTTCAATAATTGATAAATGATGCATCTACCAAGTGACGTATATACCAAGTATACCGTATACCAAGTGTACAACAGCGTGTGTGTTCTACCATATCTATTATAGCAACTTTACAGTGAATTTCTAGGCGACAACACAATTTTATGGGGGATTATATTTTCCTCCCCCTCATGTTCGAATAGACTTTTTCTTGCTCTCAGATGGATCGTATGCATTCCCAAGAGGTATTTGTGTGTGCATAGAAGAAAACCCGCAAAACTACCAAAGACAACCAGAATGTTCAAGGAAGACTCGTACACAAATGAGCTATCGTTGAAATTTTATCTGGTGTACTTGGATTTCGTTTTCATGAGAAAACTGAGAGGTCTTTGACAAATATAGATTTTTTTTTTTTTTTTTTTTTTGTAGATTATGTTTTTGAATATTACATTATTATAAAACAGGGCATTTAAACCCTGTTCTTTCTTGCACTCCTCTTGCTAAATGTGTTGATGAGACAATAAGCCCCTTGTAGATACAGAATGAAAGCACAGACCGTTTTCGCAGTATATAGACGGGCTGATTCAACGATCATGGAAAACACTTTCAGGGATGGTATAGTTTACTGAAACCTACATTTTTGTGTAGGAATGAAGGGTCGGAAGTGACGTTTTAGACATGAACAAATAAATTGAGAAAAGAAGCAAACAAACAGTGCAGACGCAGAGTAAGAATAAAATAGGTGCTCATCGCGATTTTGCCAGCCAGAGGGCATGAAACTCGTCACGTGACAGGCATCTGTTAACGCTTTGTGTCTGGCTGTTGCGAAATTCTTTTGAAAAAAATGTATTCGTTCCAGAAGGGTCACTTCCGACTCTACATTTCCTACACAAAAATGCAGGTTTCAGTAAGCTACCATCCCTCAGTTTTCCATTATCTTTGTATCACCCTGCATATACATTTTGAAATTCATGTTAAAATTAACCATTGTGCATGGATCCTTATTCTTTCGTTCTAAAACTTAAGTATGCGGAGATTACATTCTGTTTTCAATGCTATAAAAATATAAAACAGACGATTCTTTATTCCAGATTCTAATGTAACGTTAGGATCATTCGAGAAAATGCAAAGGAGCCATTCGATCATTTTTAAGAATTTTCAATTAAACAAGGACAGTGAATCAAAATAACCTTATTAGACTGACCACTTAAATAAATATCTGCCCGATTAAATAAAAATAAAAGCATAACATTGCTAAATTATAAAAGAACCAGTAAAAACAGTATATAATTTTTTAATTTTAAAGGAGCAAAAGTTGAAGGAAACACCACGTTTTCGAATGAATGAAAACAGGGCGAAACATCGGGGTCTTTTGGGTGAATCAAACTACTACGATTTGACATTTGAAATTATTTGGTGATGATGGGAAAGTGCGGAACATTTTTGTAATTTACACGCACTGAAATATATACATTTTCGATGAATTTCGGTAGCATGCATGTCTTTACGAGAGTAAGCGAATAACAAAATCGCATTTGTATTACACTAGTCACAGTTATTGTTTGTCAAAAGTAAGAAGATGGTACTAGAGGGATGTGTTTTAAGCACACAAAATAGAGCTTTCGGCTACTGAGGAATCGCAATCTGACCGTTGATGTTGTTTTAAAAAGAATTGAACCATTTGGTTCAATGAGGCTCATATAAACAAAACTATGTTCAGTTCTTTGAAGAGTATTCACTTACCACTGTATTTTGCTGATGTTCCGACTGGTCACTTTGTCTATCCTGTTGAAACTGAGGTCAAGTACCTCCAGGAAAGGGAGTTCATTCAGATTTGAGTATCAAACTCTCGGATGAGGCAGTGATCCAAGTTCAGGTAGCGGATGCTCTCTCTTTTATGCCGAACGAGTTCGGGGTAATCCGTTCGATGGGGTTGTACGAGAGGTTCAGCCACAACAGTCTTCAGCATGTTATCGTGCAGCACTCCGCTCAGGTCTGAGATGTTGTTGTTGTTCAAGTAGACGTCCTGGAACCAAAAGTCGCAATTATTTATCGAGTGTATGGAACAAAATGGGCGTAAAATACATTTTGTACATTTAATTTCACCTCAAAATGAGCCCTATTGAATTACTGTTATTGTACCCTTTTGCATTTAGTTAGAAGGGAACAAAAAAAATTTTGAAACCCTTAAGGGAAACCCATTCCAAAAGGTTCTTAGATAAATTTAAATGCCAGATTTTCCTTCTGTTTAGCTCAAGGAAGGAGAAGGCTACTTTTCACATGTCGCGGTTTGAAGGCATCCATTCAAAATTTTGATGGCACAATGTGAGTATATTGCAGGAAAAAAACAATGAAACCGTTTCATATTTGATAGCGTTGAAAATGTTGCAAGCTTGCCGTTTTAGTAGCAAATATTGCAGGGTTCTATGCCTACATTTTAACAGAATCTTAAAAAACACATTTGTGGAAAGCTGTCTAATCTGGTACTTACGTCCAAAAACCCATAAAGTCTCTCTACAAAGATAGAAGGAATTAATGGACAGACACAATATAAGTATGTTGCAGAAATGAGCCATGAGAGATGTCCATTTGACAGCGCTGAAAAGGTTGCATTCATGCCGTTTCAGTGGCTAATATTGCGACATTTAAGTGCCTAGAGTGTTAATGAATCTGCAATAATGCCTTCGTGTAAAACTGTCTAATCCTGTCATCACGTCAAAGCAGCCATAAGTGCTACCACAGAGATGGAAGGAATGAGTGCAGAGATCACACAATTGGAGAATTTTGGAGTCTCGTTTCAATTAATTATGGTAAGGGAAGTTTTGCCCAATCTGAAGGGTGTTTTTTCATAAAGGGCCAATAAATTTGATGAGTTAGTGGGGATTGGGTAAAATGCGATGCAGGATCTACTAACAAAGTGTCAAGCAATAAAATGTTTATTATTGTCCAATGTTATCTTTCCTTGTGCATTATTTCGTGACAGACAACCATTCGTAGCAGTTAAATCTCAATTACAATTCTTTTACGAATTTTAAAAAAGGTTGAAATTTATTTTGGGCTGCTTTTATTTCCACTTTCTACTTACTACTTTTCGCAAACAAGAATCGCAAAAATGAACACGTAACAAGGTGGTGGAATAAAAAACCAAGACCTAAAATAACAATTGAAAAATTTGAGAAGACGGACAAAATATCCATTTATTCAAGAAGGCGGTTGAAAAAACTTGGCCGCATATATTAGCAGTTTCTTCATAAGAATTATTGAAAATTTGAGAATTTTTTTTTAAATGCTTATTTTAATTTATGGCAATATAGATTAAAATACTAAGGCTATTAAAGATACTTATTAATCTATTTAATTTTTATACAACTTACAAGTAAATGAAGGAAATTAAAAGGAGACGTAAAATAAAATTACTCTCTATAATAGAACATTCATTCTTCAAATTACGGAACAATGCGTTTCAAAGCAGCCATCCTGCTCCAGTGACCAATGGCGTCAAATATACAAAAACATTTTTAATAGCTTTCGAAACTGATCGTAGGCCTACTGATTTGGCAGTTACCAACCTGCTCATTACCTGCATATAGTACACATTTCAAAACAGACCATTCGCAAAACTATTTGTTACTTCTATTTGTTATTACACAAAGAGGGTGATAAATTGTTATTGTCTTAACCAGATTTGAATAATGTCTGATTTCTGCGTCGAATTTTTATACCAGTTATCGACTGTTGATTTTTTTATCGCAATTTTATTTTATATGATCATTATTAAAGGATGAATGTTTTTTGACATAAGTTCGTCTTAAATCGAACTCATATTACTATGCAAACAGTATTCGATCTAACAACGCATTTTTTATAACTTTAAGGGTGCAGTATTTGCACTAACTTAACAAACATCCTTGTACACTGAAGGTGCTTCCAAAAAACTATGTATTCTATAAAAGTACAGCAACAGACACCAAAGTAAAGGAAAAGGTGTTGACGAAAAAAGAAAATAATACATTTAATCACAAAGATGCTGTAATTGCAATAATTTAAGGCATTTTCTTCTTACTAACAGAATAGCTTTTGTAAGATCTTCTTTCGTTACTCATCCAAGATAGCTTTTGAAAAACCTCGCTGCTGAGAACACGCATTGGTTTACTGGTAAAGCAGATAAAAAAGCTGATGATTATCCTTCTTTTGGCTTTCAATTTGAAAGATGCATTCGAGATGCCTTTTTAACATTAATTCTTCGAATTTCGGTAAAATAAAAGCTGGGTTTTATTGAAAAATGTCGGTAGTCCGATTTTAATGCCGACTCCTGACTCGATTCTTTGCTTTTTCACATAGTACGATTTCTCCACAAATTCTCGATTCCCAACTTCACACTTCTGGTCATGTTGTGTTTTTTTTTTTATTTTTATATGGATTTGCATTCTTTTACTGTAGTAGTTCTCAGAGTGGGAGCAGGGCAGCACTGGTAGGCCCATAACGATTTCAGGGTGAGTTAGATAGTTTCATTACAAACAACCTTGTCTTTCAGGTCACTTTTTCCTTTGACATAAAAAGTTGCTAGGCAGTGAAAATGCATCAAAGGAGGTTTAAGAGAAACTAGGAGGGCTAGCATCTATGTGATTTTTAATTAGAAAATTTCCATTGCAACCTATGAGATTTTGCCTTCTGTAAGTAGTACTTTGTGGAATTGACCATCTGAATAGATAGCTGAAAAGCATTCGTAACGTATGTAGCGTTCTTAATGTGTATATTACTTACTAAGTGGGCTTATGTCATGTGCGTAACCCCCCGCAAAATATGTAATCGTTGTTTCTGAAACTTTCGTATACGAATAGCTGTAGTAGAAAAAGGTTAGTTAAAATAACATTGCTTTAAAAGTAACGCGTGCCTTTAAAAAATAAATAACGTTTTTAAAATGTATAAGTGAAAAGTTATTTTTGAACAGTATAAATAATGTCACAACCGCTGCTTGCCTTTGGTTACCCTGGTGTAAATAGTAGGGCAAATACCTAAAAGACAGAAAACCAGTCTTATGGGGCTAATTCTTCGTAATCTATAAAAGTGAGGAACATTTTTATCTTTCCTCACAGGTAAGCCAGAAATTTGGTTTTATCCGATAGAAGGACAATTATTGGTGTAACTAATGAAGACACTAAGTTTAATAACATTGTCTCACAAACGGAACCAAATATATGAGGATGCTATTGGGGACATAATAACCGATACGATTGAAAATAAATATTCATTCGCAAAAGTGCGTTTATTAAATATATTTAAAAAAAAGTTAAAATGAAATAATCAAACAGACTTTTCACTGTCTTTTTGAAATGGGTGACATGATTTCAAGCCCTTTATTACAAAAGATGAAATCCTTGGCAACCAATGATATTTCTAAAAGGTATTAAAAACGTCATAGATGAAATATTGCCCCTATTAAACATATATTGACGGTAAGTGATGAAGGTATTGATAAGTTGGCGATTAGGGTTGGTAAGGGTTTTCACATGCATTCAGAAAGATAAAGTATACGAGACTCAACTTCAACTCAACTGAAGTTAAGAATCTGAGCTCTTCGCCAAATACCATTTCACAATCACTGGAAGATACGTTCGTTTGGGAACAACGTATTGAAGAGCTCCATTTTCAATGAAAGAAGTTGTACAGGGTTAAAATAGCACATCATTGCACAAAGACAGAAGCAGAAGTTCAAGCGTGGCAATCCAGACTGCAAGCTGTGTTATTACCACTTTTACTTTCGGATCGAGGTTTCGGACTAACATTAATTAACATTAATCGTTAGTAAAGACATTTTGGGTGCAGATTTGTTAGCCGATTTAATTTATTGATAGTAACAAAAAATTAATTGTTGGTTTAAATAAAGGGACCATTATAAATATTGGAGCCTAGGAATCAAATGTGAGCTCCTTAAACAAAAGTAATAAATCTTCTAATATTTTGGCACAATTTCCAAAAATAACACAATCTCTAATGCGAAAAATGAGAAAAAACTTTACTAATTTTTATATTAAAATACAATATTGGGCATTATATAACGACTAACGGCAATCCAAGTTTTTCAATAGCAAGACAATTAGATGCTAAAAGAAATTAAATAGCCAAACAGAATTCAAAGAGGAATGAATGATGGATATATTGAAACAGAACGATGTTAACAACGTCCACGTATCCGCAGGTGGCCTGTTTTAAAATAGTTGTAGTCGATAGTTGTGTCCCCACGGGTTGTGGCTCCGTTGGTGACAATGCGTTCGACAAACATCGCCCCATTCAACTTCAAACCCGGGTCCTGCACTCACGTTATCTGTCTGCATATGACATTCGGGTACTTAGATTGGTCTTCACATCATCTGCATTCTACAATATTCTTCTCTTTTTTTCTGCTATATTTATTTTGATCTTGAAGAGACCTTTCAAATGGGTTTTTGATTACTCAAGTACTACATCTAATTCCAGACATAAAACAGCCGGAACTGCCCAGTGCTACAGATTCCAGGCCAGCTTCCTCTCCTCACCACGCTGCATGTCACGTAGATTCGCCCCCTCTCGCACTAAACTCTTTCTACATTCTTCTGCACGATGATACATCTGGACTTTCTTAATTACGCGCAGTTTTGGACTTATTATCATTCAGTTGACATAGAAACACGACGCTCAATCCCTGAACCAGTTTCCCATACGAACCCATGTTATAGATGTTTTGCATGAAAACAGAGGAAGATTTGTAAGAAAAGTAAAGGATGCTTTCGATACTTCCTATAACAAAGATAAGTCTATTTTCATTCGCATTTCAAAGAAGACTTTTTAAACATAACTGACCAGGGGGTTCGTTCCAAGAAACAGGTGGTCCACGTGCAACAGCTGGTTGTAGGAGAGCCGCACCCACAACAAGTTTTCCCAGGACCTGAAGAGTCTGGGGGCAAGTAGGTCAGTAGATTGTGAGAAATGTCAAAATGGATCACTTTCTTTGTGCCCTGTATACAAAAAAAATACACAGAAAATCGTTATTGTGACATTTAACAAACACGTTTGAGGTTTACATAAAGGGGGTGCGGAATTAAAGTCAACATAACACGTATTAAAATATGAGACACAATGGAACACAATTTCAGAACAATATTTGAAATTCCTTGTATTCATATCTTTTACCTATCCAATGTTACTAGACTGAGTTGCAAGTAGCATACTAAGATATATTTATGGTGTCCTCGTTACAGAAACTTTCACCCACGTAGTATAAATCTTTAAAATACGTTCCATTTTTTTATAATAAAATTACAAAATATATTTAATTTTGCATACAAGAAATGTTTTGTTTGTTTGATATATTTATTCGTAATGATCGATAATTTAAAAAAAAATTTAGCATGTTAAATTCTTGTTTTAGCAATTTTTAATTTTCCAATTTGGTAATAGCAATTCAGCACAGTATTAATAGTACTATCTATAAATACTAATAATAATCCTATAGTCGTATAATATTAGTCTCATGAAGATGTACTATATTAATATCTAGCCTGGAAAAGAGTGTGAATTAATGAAAAACAAACAAAAACTATTATTCTCAGTGTACAATTTGCATTAAAATTAGTGCTTTCACTGCCTAACTTAATTGAACCTAAATATTAATAAAATTATGCATATTTTTACACCCCCATAAATAAATATATATATAAATATATATATGGGGCATATGGAATTTCAATTTTTTTTTTTTAGATTGCTGGCACTATCCTTGATATCTGTGGGAAATTTGACGTCCTAATATTTATTAGTGTTTGAGTTACGCTTGGCTTTGTGAGATGCTAAAACTGATTCCGACGATTTCCAAAATGTCTGAAATAATTGAGAAAAGAACTTGCATTAAATGTTGTTTGCTCAAACGTATAGGAATGTTACAGAAAGCCTTCGGTGAGAATTCCTATATCAGAAAGAAATGCTTAGAAGTGGTATAAACCAGTTTCAAATAAGGCAGAGATCTCGCTGTAGACGAAGAGCCCTCTGGCCGACCATCACCATCAACCGACGTAGCTCACATCCAAAAAATTAAAGATTTGGTGGTTGCAAACCGTCGATTTACAATTAGAGACCTTGCTGATGATGTTGGAATATCAAAAGGATCGGTCAATTACATTTTTGGGCCTCAAACGCATCAAATTGCGATTGGTACCGAAAAACACTGAATGCGCCATCACATACTGATTGATTCTTCGTGACTTTTCGCCAAAAAATGTGACCCATATCGTTCCACAACAACGGTATTCACACCGTGTGACTACTTGCTATTAAATAAACTCAAAAGATCACTCCGGGGACAACGTTTTGAGACGATTGAAGAGATTTAACGTGAATCGCTATGTGCTTTGAAGGCCATCCTGCAGATGACTTTTTAGCATGCATTGAGGATCGGAAAAAAAGTTGCCATAAGTGCATTGTGTCCGAAGGGGATTACTTTGAGTGCAATGAAATAAATTTGGAAGAGTAAAGAAAGAATTTTTGAAAAATAATTTGTCTTACTTTTTGGGCACAGTAGTATATATATATATGTATGTGTGTGTGTATTAATGTAAATAATCAAAATGCATGGTTACAAAAAAATTCATTTTTAATTCAAATTCCGCTACATTTGGAATATTACATTTATGTAATCTTTATACTTATGTAATCTTTATATATGACTTTACTGTGCTGCAAGAGTTTCTCGGCCAGTTTCTCAATGAACAGGGAGGGTAAAAAGAATCTATGCAGCACAAAGAAGAAGGAAGATTAACTTATGCAGCCGACAAAGAGGGGAGGTGGAAGATCTGTTTACACAGTTGGTACTGAAGATAAAGTACACGAAACGTGAAAGGGCAGAGGGAAGCTTTAAAATTTGCAACAAAATAAAAAAGAAGATATAGGTAGTAATAAGGATGTCCTCACCTGGAAGACATCCTCCGCCACGTGTTCGATGGAATTATTGACGAAGGAGAGTTTCCGCAGCCAAAGTCAGGTTCTTGAGGTTGTCGCCTCTCAGCTGGGTGAGGCGGCTGGGCCTCAGGGTCCGCAGGGTGCTGCGGATGGCTCGAAGTCGGGAATCTCCTGCAAAAGGACATTTTAAATGCAAATTGCGCATGCTACACAATTTTTACTTAGTTTGAAGTATAACTGTTTCGCATATTTTCCTGCAATTATACACGCAAAGATATTTGTTTGACTGTTGTTCACTGCATCAGAGGATATTTATTTAAGGATTTATTAGGAAGTCTCAACACATAAGTAACGATCAAATCGCAGTTTGGGCATCATGTTGGTGATTTATAAAGTGGCAATAAATAACACGGCATGTTACTCAAAGACTTGCTTTTTTAATAGCAATTTTGTTTTATTTATGACGATTTATCCACCGAATCAAGTTTTCTAAGACATACGATCGAGTAAATAGTTAGCCATTAAACATTCTTTTCTATTTGTTTCAAGTGGTTATTTTGTGGAACTGTTTTTTTTTTTGTTGTTGTTGTTGTTCTTTGAAGAAATGTCATCGTCAAGTTTGAGAAAGGAATTTTCCTAAATTTCTATCAGAAGAAGAATATTCGTGCCATCTTTTTTCTCCGCCATTTAATTCCACTAAATGCAATATTTAAGTTTCGTGAAAATTGTGAAATATTTAAATGCTTAAATTAATTTTTAATAAATAAGCGGCATTGCATCACCAAGTCTCGTACAAAAAGGGACGGATTACTGATTTACTTTTCTCTAGGTTCGGCTTCTCTTGAGGGAAAAATTCTCATAATTAGTAAACAACAATATTTTTTTTTTTTTTTTTTTGCATTTGTTCAAGAATAATTTTAACGTAGTCCTCAGAATCATCAATAGCTCTCCCACTAATGCAATCCGGAGGTTAACAAGTTCAGTAACAATTACATTACAAAAGAATAAAATGCATCTCTGTGCTTAACTTACTACTGTGCCCAAAAAGTAAGACTAATTATTTTTTTTTTCAAAAACTCTTTATTTATTCTTCCAAATTTATTTCATCACCTTCAAAGTAATCCCCTCCCGACACAATGAGCTTATGCCAACTTTTTTTCCAATCCTCAATGCATGCTAAAAGTCATCGGCAGTGATGGCCTTCAAAACGCGCTCCGATTCACGTTGAAGCTCTTCAATCGACTCAAAGCGGTGTCATCGGAGTGGTCTTTTGAGTTTAGAAATAGCCAGAAGTCGCACGGGGGGGAATAGGGTGGTTGTGGAACGATATGGGTTTCATTTTTGGCGAAACAGTCACGAAGGATCAATGTAGTGTGAGCTGGCGCATTCAGTCTTTCGGTACCAATCGAGATTTGACGCGTTTGAAGTCGAAAACATCTTTTAAAATGGAATTTTGACATTCCAACACCAGCTGCAAGGTCTGTAATTGTACATCGACGGTTTGTAAGCTTCAAATATTTAATTTTTTGACGTGAGCTTCGTCGGTTGACGTTGATGGTTGACCAGAGGGCTCTTTGTCTTCAACGCGTTCTCTGCCTTCTTTGAACTGTTTATACCACTTCTAAACATTTCTTTCCGATACAGGAATGATCACCGAATGCCTTCTGCAACAATCTATACATTTCCGCAAACAACATTTAATGCAAGTTCTTTGCTCAATTCAATCAGACATTTCAAAATTGCCGGAATCAATTTCAGCGTCTCACAAAGCCAAGTGTAACTCAAACACTATTAAATATTGTTGAGTAATAGTCAACATGGAACAGCATCATCCATGGAACAGCCGGGACCCTAACCCGAAAATTGTAGTACCGAGCGTCAGAGAGCTAGCCACTCCGCCATAAGACCCCGATATCTTAAAATATATCACTAAGAAACTATCTATAATTTTTCTATGGATGATTATATACATATGAAGCCTCCTACTATTAATTACTGTCAACGGACACTATTGATGTTTCTCTTCCAAGCTCAACGACTCTCACATGATCTTTGGACCTTAAGGGGAAACCCTTTGTTAGTGTCTGAATTATTACCCAAAAGAGTACAAACTGCATTTAACGGATTCATGAGAGTTCAATAACAATATTTTTAGATATATGTCCCATTCCAAGTTAAAAGAAATGAAATGTTTTATTTTTTAATTTATTATTTTTTTTAACAAAACTGCTTTTGAATAGCAAACAAATGAAACATCTTATGTGGTTTCATTGTAGTTTTTGAATTGAAAATAATAATTAATAATTAATGAAATCCTTTCTTTAAAAATCAGCAGGTCTCCTTTTCTAAATAAAGTATTAAATGTAAATTCATTTAAATAAAAGAAATGTAAAAGCATTTCATATCTAAAAGTATCCTTCTTTTCTCAGTAATGTGTTAAGTGAAACTGAATCAAACATAAATTAAAACGTTTTCATCTAAATTATGTGACAAAGCAATAAAAATGAGTCGCATGTCAAAAATTGTAATTTGCTATTTCTGTTAAACTTTTTAAACACTTTTAAATTGTAACATATGGAATGCAATCAACTTGCTTGTTCTATCCAATGAAATTGAATAACCAACATCAAAGATAATCACCTTCATAGAGCTTCTTTTACGTAACAGTTGAGCTTGAGCAATCCCATCGAGCAACCTTCTTCCACCCCTCTGGGTCTGAAATGCCCACAGGAAAGCCAAGAAACCGCCTCATGTCCACTGAGGGAACCCTTGGGAAGGAACAGTGTTGCCATATAAAAGTTATATCGTAAAATTGTGTTCACCTCGAACACAGAAATCATTCGACAAGATGTGGTCAAAGGCTTCGAAGTCACTCACATTCTTGCAAGTCGGTGCAACGTCTTTCAAGTACCCCTTTCTGCATTTTGCATTCAGGAAGAAGTTCTTCACACTCCTCTACTGGAAAATGTCGGACATTACCCGACAAACACATACAGTGATTATCATTGTGAATATTGATACAATCAGACGTCCTTGCAAAAACTGCATACTGAGGTAGAAGAAACTCTTTTGATTATATTTGAATTTCAACATGTTTCAGAAATTTTCCAATGCCGATTTTCATTTTGAACAAAGAAATAATCTCCACAAAAAAATAATTATTCATTAGAATTTTCGAATAGTGTCAAAGTTGTATACTGATTTGACATATATTTTCATATACTGATATGATAATGCGTTAAAATCATGCAAAAATTTCTTTAAATAATTTTTTCTGAAATATGAAACTTACGCTTTCGGAATAAAATATCACTTGAAACAATTATCATAAAAACAGATACATTAATTCGCCAGAATCACTTTAAAATAATCTATTATAAACTAAGAAATAAACTATTTCAAATAAAATTCAAAATATTTATTCCAAAATCTTATCATTCCTTAAATCTTTATCGTTTTTAAAAAGTAATTGTTTTAGAACAATATTATACGAACGAAACACTCCACTGGGCTGTAGTGGCACAATTCCTAGAACCCTCCTCTTCAAAAAATTCTTTGCAGCATCACCTGAAGGTTTGAAAATGATTGATGGAGGTGTCTGTGAAAAACACTAAAATCGTCTGAGTCGAGCACGAAAGAAGGAAATTCCGGATCTCCGCAGAGACATTCGCCTTGTGACGCGTCACATGAGCTCGTGAGGAAGTGGAGAGCGTCGCAGGGGGAAATAGCCGACTGAAAACGAAAAGCTTGACGATAAAACACTGCGTGATAAATAGTGTATCGTAAACAAGTTATACTACTCATAAGCTATTCCATTGAAATAAGATGAATAGAAGGGAGGTAGAAGAATATTTAACCTCTAAGAAAATCGCTTGATTTTTTAATCTGTAAACGTTATTTTTGAAAAAGTGCAGCTATGTATTGCAAACCAAATAATTTGAAGCTACGCAGTGATTGGGGAAGAAAAGTAAACATCCTCATCACATAAGTTGTGCATGAATTCTCACTAAACATGGACAAATCGAGATTGTCATCATTTAGTAGGATAAGCACACATAATTTATAATTAAATAGGCAACTATTGGTAAAAAAGTATTACATGAAAATCAGACTATTATTATTAAAATAGAGGTACAGAACTTCAGTACTGTAACCCCCGTTACTGTATCACATTTTCCAGTATCGAAACGTTTGTCAAGCATTATAAGAATTCATGGTAAACCAGAAAAACGAATTAAAATATGAAATAAAACCTACTTATAACCTCATAAAAGGATATTTTTGATTATTTTCGAAAATCTAGGTACATGGATTAGTGACACAAAAATTTAAATTGTCAAAATATTACATGAATATCATCTACATTGAATTCAGAATAATACTATTAAAATAGAAGAACATAACTTTTGCACGTACATTGTCAAAGGGTGCAATGTTATATTTCCCAATGTTAAATTAGAAAACTATTGCAGGGACATATTTTATAAGCAAAAATATTGGGCAATTATGAATCTTCTTGTACTAAGTAGCTATATACATTAGTGCGTAATAAGTGAGGTTGCACAAAGAAATCAGTTATTATGTCGATTATAAATTTACTTTACAAGAAAGGATATCCCCTCAATTAAGCTGATATACGTTAATTGAATCCATCAATTTAATTAAAAACATCTGGTAAACATTTTATAAATTAAGCAAATCCATCTGAAAAACAGACAGTTCTGTGAAAGAAATTTTCAAATTTCGAGAACGAAATAAAACATTATAATTCTAAAAATCTAAATATAATAAAAAATTACAATTTGCTAAATGAATCTTTGATGTTTGCATATTATAAGAAAATCTCTTTGAGTTTTTTGAAAATTATGCGGTATACTTCTTTTTTTATGATTGGGAATTTTATGCAGTTGTTGTTGCTCTAATGCAGCTCGCAGTACAGAGACAGTTATCTTTGATGCCATTAGTCAGAGGGCTTCACCCCCTGAGACTCATTGAGCACGACCCAGGGGGCACGTGTAGCTAGAGAGATAAGCTATGGACGCGAGTCACACATAGCCCTACGATTCTATCAGACTGGGACCTACGATTTAATGTGGATTCCGAACCACTACAAAGCAACCATGATACTGGCGCGACATGAACCCGACACTTGCTGCACCGAGTGCTAGCCAATCTGGCCATCAGTGTCCTGTCAGAGTGCAGTCTAATCCCTGTATTTGTGTTCGATATTAGTTGTAAATAATTTTGCCCCTTACATTAGTTGTGAACAAACGAGCATTTAGTGTTCTTTATTCATACATATTTTTTAATGATACATAATTTTCAGCTTAACTAAATTTTTTGTAAACAAGAATCACAATGGGTAAACTTTAAAATAAAAATGACTTTGCTCGCTATTTAACAATTTTTGAAGCGCAAAAACGGATGTCTTGGATCTGTGACATGGGATCCATTAGTAGGGGTTGACCATCAACCCTGCTCATGAAAAAAGAAAACGCCTTGCTTAATTAGATTTCCTCGCAATCATTTTCACTTTCATCTGATTAGATTGATATAACCCATGCTCGGTGCCACAGGTTTTCGGTTCGGAGTCCCGGCGGTGCCATGGAGGCTTTGTACTAGTCTGCAGGAATCCACTCAAGCCGTGCTCCCGGTACTCACACTGACCGCAGAGCGTCACAGATCATGATCCCCATATCATGCCCAAATTGTAAACGGGCAACTCAATCCTACGAACAGTGAATGTAGTGTGGTGTACTGAGTAGTAGTAGTAATATAATCGACTAAGTTGTATAAACAACGTTGTGAACTCTGAAAAAATTGTGCGCAACCCAAGTTCTGTTAGTTAAAAATGATAATACCAGACATTAAGGAATCTTTGAGTAACAAAGGTATTAATTCACTTACAGTTTAGTTAATTTGTTTAAAATACCATTTCATCATAGTGGCGCAACAGCTCCCATGGTGAACCAAGAATGTCTGCTCGAGCTGGCAGATATCTAGACAGTAGATGTTTATTTTATTATTATTACGAGTTAGGCTTGTCAGCCCCTGCGCTCCAAACGTCATAATAGACTGAACCCGGCTTAAAGCGGATTCCCGAACCCCTACAAACATCCTTGACACCGCCAGGGACCCGAACCTGCAACTTTCTCACGCAACGCCACAACGCTAGTCACTCGGCCATCAGGCCCATTAAAAATACTAAATGACAAAAAACTATTTTATTCGACAATTTACGCTACACTATGTTGTTACATTAATAGTCTACATACAGAAAGAAAGGGAAAAAGAATTTTTTGTAGTAAGATTTCTTTGGTTCACTATATTTGTTTAAATAAAAGTCGCATGGAATTGAAACAGAGCGGCGTAAAAGAGGCATAAAGGTAATTTCGAGTGGTATTAGTAACCATAAAAAATAATCCTACTTTAATGGTTAAAATTTAAAAATCACATATTATGAAAAAGAAAATATAAATGAAAATTTTCCACAATAACTATTGAACTTTCGTTCTTTCAAAACTGCATTGTACCGTACCTGCTTGTAAGAGTATAGTACTGGCTAAGCACCCTAATGTAATTGGCTCATAAATTTAAAACCATTTATTTACTTTCCTTCAATGGAGGCTATTATCACATCAAATGGTAAAAAAAATAATTAAAGAGCACAACAGTTTTTGTTTCATTAATTTTCAGATCGAATGATATTCTTTGTAATGTTAAAAATGTAGCTAGAAAAACTGTTCTGTTTCTAAATCAGG
>BPLR01006237.1:0-47257 GCA_021605095.1 Caerostris extrusa
AATGTTTCTCTTGAGTTTCTATGAATACTGACACAGTTTGCTCTAAATTAGAGCTTTAATTATATGTTTTAGGAGAAGATACACTCAAGAGCCAAAAACATTATGACCACCCCTACATTTTGCAAATGAACTCGCCTGGATGACGTGGAAGGCACGTGATCAGGAGAAGTGGTATTTAACTGGTATTAATCCATGCCAAGGCGGGGCTGGAAGCGTTATTGACAGGTGGTCATATGTTTTGGCTCTTGAGTGTATTTTTCTTTAACTATTCTGAGAAGGTGTTTCTTTTTCTTTAATCTCCTAATCAACCTTATGTACTGTTTTAATTAAATATTATCATCATCACCAGTGTCGCAACACCTCCATTGTGGGCCAAAGCCGTCTGCCTGCTTGCAGATTTCTAGACAGAAATTATTTCTTTTACGGGGAAGGGTTATCATCACTATCCCCGACGTTCTGCAGCCATATTAGATCAGGACATACGACTTAAAGTTAATTTCCTCGAACCACTAATAAAATCCATGACACGGCCGGGATTCGAACCCAAAATCTATGGCACCGATCAGGCAAAGAGCTAGTAATTTGTCCATCAAGCAAAAGAATACGTATTTAATTCATATAATAATTCAAATTTATAAATTTAATTCGTTTGTTTTTCCATCAAATAATTCGTAATTATTTAATTTATTTTCCACTAATTCATTTTTATTTCATAATATTTATTAAATAATTCATACTTATAAATTTAATTTGTATATTGCATAAAATAATCAATAATTATTTAATTTAATTCATTATATAAATTATTTCATTCATTTAGCAGAACTCATTATAGTATTCATAAAATAATTCATGGTTATTTAATTTAATTCATTATTTTCATAAGTTAATTTTAATCCTTTAATTGAAGTTTTCATGAATAAATTAAATTCAATAAATTTAACCACTATTGTGAAGCAACGTATAAAAAGTCTTTGTAAGTTTCAGTTTATATTATATGTATTCTAGTTTCGACGATACAAAAATTAAAAAAATAAAACAATGAAATATAATCTGTAATACAGGAAAAAAAAAGAAGCATAATGAATTCCAGGGGAAAAAATGAAACATAATGTGAAAAAGTAACAGCGCGATTTTATTTTTATAAATTTCTAATATTAGATTTTCGGTATTTTTTAACAATATGATACAATCGCGTAAAGAGAAAAACTGTATCATTTTTATCTTTCAAAAGAAATTCTCCATTTTTTTTCTACATAATTTTTTCACGCCATCTTTTTTAATGTTAGGAAAAACCTGAAAAAGTTTTTCAACCTTACTGCGGATCATCAGGTCGCTAGATAGTGTTTCTTTTTTTTTTTTTTTTTTTTTGGCCTTTTTGTTTTGTGCATCTTTTCTTTGAAAGACATGAGTTAATGCGGACTATAAAGATCTTTTTAGACTGAAAAAAAGAAGGAAAAAAAAAAATCACACTGATGTATATATACGTCTTTCTAATGAACTTGCTTCTTTTTTATTGTGAAGGGAAAGAGCTGCTCTATCAGATGGAGAAAATTCTGCTACGCTTTCTGCTTAAATTATATGTTTAAAAGGCACCAATGGGTTGGATGATGTTTGTATTTCTCCCTCAGTTTCTACGAATACTAGGCATAGTTTGCTCTAAATTAGAAATTGCATGCCATTTATAAACAAGTCAAATTCTTTCTATAAAACCGCTGTAAACATCGTTCACTATTTAACCATCGGACTTGACTGAAGTATATAATGTCACTATATTCAGAATCTAATTCTTTCTGAACTCCTAAATTGTTATATTAGATGTTTCAAGATGAATGCGCATCATAAGTTCATGGAATATAATTTATTTATTTTATGAGCTCATAAAATGTAAACTCATAAAAACAAAACAGGAAATATCTGTCATATTTTGAAGAAAATCATTTTAGAATCAAAGTGAATTTTTAAATTAGCATAAGCAGTTTAATTAAGCATAAGCAGCGACAGTTAATTTTTGAATAGATGGAGGCACACATTATGTATTCTTTTTTAATACATTGGTTTTCACTACTTTGCCCATAATAAAATAATTATATTTTGATAAAAGTGTGATAAACCTCAAGAGTCGAAAAATGTCCAAGGAAAGCCGAGGGTTGGCCACCCCTGTGCTACACAATAACCAAAGAGGCTTCCCCAAATATAAACTCACGATTACCGATCTAACATGCTACATTATGATACAGGCTTCGATATAAATCAAGTATAAATTGCATATTAAATAAATTTAAATTTATTTTTAGACAAAGACATATAAATAAATTTTATATATATGTTAAAAGTAGAAAGCCTTCCCTTTCCGACCTTTCTTGATACAAGCATGCACAAAAAGCCAAATTGAATCATTTTTTCAGTGAACAAAGTGACGAGTCGCACGCAAACAAGCGAGAATAACCAAACGGGCTAGTGAAATACAAGCCAATCACGTGACGATTATCTTAATTGGCTATCCCTATGCGTGATATATTTTATTACTAAAACTGTGAATTGAATGTTGATTTAGAAGCTCACAGGTAGGTATGAAATCATCCGCTATTCATGTCAACTCCCTATTGAGGCATTTTGTGCTCTACATATTTACCGACTAATCTATTAATTTTCACGGTCAAAATGAACCCCACAAATCCATGCATTATCCAGATGGTGGTCCAGATAGCCGATCCAGCACGATACCAGACCGGAGCGTGCACCGACTCGCAGATCAACCACGGAAATTAGAGCCCTGACAGACTACTACACAGAGATGGAAAAGTTCAAGGTATCGGAACCCGTCCGCACGCAAAACCGCCCTCGTAATTCCTAATTTCTGGAGCTGCGCGTTTGTTTCCAGTGGACACGCAGACGCTGTCACCTGGAATTGCGTTGACGGCTCTGCCACTATCCGTTGCGTTTGTTTGATAATTCGATACGTCAAATTATAGGCAAACACCAGGGCTTTGTTTGCTGCTTCCATTTTTAAACCGTGATTCGTCGGCTGTGCATTAAGAATCCAACTTGCGTTAAAGGATTATGGTTAGAGAGAGTTTTTAGATTATGTGGTACATCAATATTAAATTTAGGCACATAATGTATATTTTGCTTTCTCGACTTATTGACCTTGATACAATTTTTCAATTTTTTGTATTAAATTTAATAGTTCATAGCAGGAATTCATGTGGCTTTTTTTTTCATATATCTTTTATATATACTATACGTATATTTGTCACTGAACTCCACCTTAAACGCCCGTTCCGATTTTGATGAAATTTTGTTTTGTGTTTGAATGGGTCCCTGGTTGGTTTATTGTCACAAGTGTACCCGGTTGGGGGGCGTTACAATCGATATAATTTTTCTATTTATGTGTTTGTCGCTGAACTCATCCTACTGGACTAGAAAAAAATTTTGATTAACTTTTTTGTATGTGTGTCGCAAAACATTAATAATATTTGTATGCTTTGTCCCTTTGTTGTAATCTGCCACCAGATGGGGCTGCAGTCTATCCACTTCTATACCGTTCAACCCATCGCTATGAAAATGGGTAATAATATGTATTCGAGTATGGAAAATAGGTTTACGCTATCCACTTCAGTGTGACTTGCCACCAGAGGGTGCTGCAGCATTTCATCTTATATACCGTTCAAACGATATCCATATCCAAAGTAATATAATATAATGATATAAAGTTTTGAAATCTTACGTTGCTTAAAACAACAGATTTTAATTAAAGAAAATAAAAAATATATAAAAATATTTATTTAAACTCACTCTTATTATTACACTCTTATTACCACTCTTATTTATCACTTTATTATCTTTTCTGTAATCTTTCTTAAGATTACAGAAAAACATAATAATAATAATAATAACTTATAACAAAATTTATTTAAAAGTACATGTTCTAAATACAAAAATATCGAAAGATTCATTAAAAAAAACATATTAGTAATGATATTAAGTTTTTAAAATGTTATGCTGCTCAGAACAACAGATTTAATTGAAGGCAATAAATCACGACAACAATTAAACAACAAACAAATGTCCTAACTAGTAGAATCAATAAGTTGTTTTTAGAATAAAATCGAAAGTTTTCTGCTTTTTAACAAAAATATATTTTACTCATTTATTTATTTACTATCTTTTTACGTTTACGCTTATCAGTAAGAAGAAGAATTTTCCAAACACATTTTGGAGCTTTTAAAACCCTAAAATAGTTGCGATTTGTTTTAATGTTTGTTTTTAAAAAAGAATCTCGGACGCATCCATCAAAAATTCGTTTTATCAAACCCATGAAGCGTCTCCATCACCCAGACAGCACCACATTAAGAGCGTCTTCAGCAAGCCAGGATGCTGAGTTTCAGGAACAACGACTTTAATGGATGGGTCTGCTGTTATTTCCCTGATAGGGAGAGCAAACGTCGGTGGACTTTCTGTTTCTCTGATTGGGTTTCACCAATCGCCGTTTCCTTTGGTTTCGCTTTGACAAAGTTTTCTTTATATCTCACTTCTTTATATTTGTTTTCCTTTCATGCAACCCTGTAGAAAAAGGAAAAATAACGAGAAAAATGCTGTGATGTCCTTTGAATTGCTAGAAGATGCGTTTGAAAACACTGTAGCCTTTATTTTCGAATTAAACTAGCGAAAAAAGATAAGAGTTGGTCTTGTAACAGGAAACCGGAATTCAGTTATATTGGTTCTCATGATTTTTAATTTTTAATTTTTATTTTATATATTAAAATATTTTTTGCTTGTTGTTATTACTTTTTTACGAGAATATCAGAGATTTTTTATTTTTTACCTTTGAGACATATGTTTAAAAACATTCATTGATTTATAAATTTTCAAACATAAAAAAAAAAATCCGCTTGTTTGGTATATTAGTGTTATAGTACCATTTTTAGAAAATAATATTTTTGTTTTTATTTTATATTTAAATTTTTATTTCCAAAGCATTATCATTGTTATATAAACATTTTTGATACATTAGACTTTCATCTATGAATCAACACTTCCATAGACGTCGTCATCCTCATCCTCATCAGTGACCCACATCCTAATGCCATCTGACGCTTGCAAATTTCTAGATAGAAGATGTTTAATTTTACGGGGTAGGGGTGTCAGCACTACGCCCAACGCTTTACAGACATATTAGACGGGGCTCTACAATTCAAACTGGATTGCGAACCACTATAAGCCCCAATAGAAGTGTCGGGAATTGCAACTGAAGTATGTGCCACAGAATGCCAGTCTTCAGTAGAGGGCTTACAGAAAAAAATAATAAAAAAAACATAATGTTACAAAAAATACGTGTTCTAAATACACAAATAATGAATGATTAATTAAAGAAAAACATAAAACTAATGATGTAAAGTTTTTAAAAATGTTCTCTTGCTTATAACAGTATATTTAATTCAGGACAATAAATAAAGACAGTCATTCCAACAACAAACAAATGTCCTAACTGGAAGTATCAATAAGCCTTTTTTAGAATAAAATCGAAAGTTTCCTGCTTTATAACAGAAATATATGTTACTCATTTTTTTATTTACTTTTTTTACTTTTATCAGTGAGAAGAACAAGAATTTTCCCCCACACATTTTTGGAGCTTTTAAAACCCTAAAATAGTTGCGATTTGTTTCAATGTTTGTTTTTTTAAAAAAGAATCTCGGGCGCATCCAAAAATTCGTTTTATCAAACCCATGAAGAATCTCCATTACCGAGACAGCACACATTAAGAGCGTCTTCAGCAAACCAGAATGCCGAGTTTCGGAACAACGACTTTTTAATGGATTGGTATGCTGTTATTTCCCTGATAGCAAGAGCAAATATCGGTGGATTTTCTGTTTCTCTGATTGGGTCTCTGCAATCGCCGCTTCGTTTGGTTTCGCTTTGGCAAAGTTTTCTTTCTATATCCCTTTCCTTTATACTTGTTTTCCTTTATGCAACACTGCAAAAAAAAAAAAAAAAAAAAAAAGACAGAAAGAAACGAGAAAATATTGTGATGTCCTTGAATTGTTAGAAGATGCATTTTGAAGTATTGTAGCATTTATTTTCGAATTAAACAAGCGAAAGATAAGAGTTGATCTGGTAACAGGAAACCGGACTTTGTTGTATTGGTTGAGAGGATTTTTTTTTTTTTAATTTTTTTTTTTAGATATTAAAATACTTTTTGCTTGTAGTTTTTATTTTTGGTCGAGAATACCTGATAAAGTTTTTCTTTTGAAATGAGACATATGTTTGAAAATATAGATTGATTTATAATTATTCAAGCATTAATCAATGAAAAACTTGTTTGGTGTATTAATGTTATTGTACCATTTTTAGAAAATAATTTTTTTTTTTTTATTTAGATTTGATATTAAACTTTTTTTTTCAAAATATTTTCAATTTTATAATAGCATGTGATACATTAGACTTTCATCTATAAATCCACTCTTTTTTTAGACATCATCATCATCATTGCCATAAGTGACGCAACACCGCCTGGTGGGCCCAGACCGTCTGCCTACTGGCAGATTTCGAGGAAGAAGATGTTTTCCTTTTTACGGGTTAAAGTTGTCAGCACAACGCCCAACTCTCGACGATCATATCAGACCGGGACCTACGATATGTGGATTCTGGAGAGTGAATTCTGGACCACTCCAAACTTCCATGGCACCGCCGAGACTCGAGCCCGAAACCTATGACACCGAGCGCCAGAGAGCTAGTCACTTAGCCACAGCAAAAAGAATTCGAAACTATTTAATTTAATACAAAAACAATCATGAAATACATATTTAAAATACATATTTATTCATATATTCTTCCATAAATAATTCAGTTATTTAATTTAATTCATATTTATTTAATTCGTATGACTTTTTATAAAATAACTTATAATTATTTTATTTTATTCATAACATTCATTAAATAATTCATTTTTATAAGTTTAATTCATATATTGCATTAAATAATTCATAATTATTTAATTTAGTTCGTAATATTCATTAAATAATTCATATTTATAAGTTTAATTCGTATATTGCATAATATAATTCACAGTTATTTAGCTGAAATTATATTCATAAAATAATTCGTAGTTATTTGATTTAATTCATTATATTCATAAAATAATTCATAGTTCTTTAATTTAATTCATTATATTTATAAAATAATTCACAGTTATTTAGCTGAACTCATATATTCATTAAATAATTCATTGTTATTTAATTTAATTAATCATTTTCATAAAATAATTCATGTCTATTAACTGAGGTTGTTACGAATTTATTAATAAATTTAATTGTTAATGTGAAACAACGTATAAAAAAATCTTGTAAGTTTTAGATTATATTATAGCTATTCTAATTTTCAAGATACAAAGATTAAAAAATAAAACAATGAAATATTATCTGAAATACAGGGTAAAAAATATGAAACATAATGTGAAATCCAGGGGAAAAATTGAAACGTAATGTAAAAAAGTAACAATACGATTTTATTTTTTAAAAATTTCTAATAAATTTTCAGTATTTTTTACAATAGGAAAACAATCGCGTAAAGAAAAAAATGTATCATTTTATCTTTCTAAAGAAATGCTCCATTTTTTCTACATAATTTTTTCACGCCACCTTTTAATGTTAGGAAAAACCGAAAGTTTTCAACCTTACTGCGGATGAAGTCGCTTGATAGTGTTTCTTTTTTTTGTCCTTTTGTTTCGTGGATCCTTTCTTTCAAAGACATGAGATAATGCGGACTATAAAGATTCTTTTTTAGACTGAAAAGAAGGAAGAAAAATCTCACTGATGTATATATGCGCCTTTTTAAGGACCTCGGTTTCTTTTGATCGTGATGCGAAAGAGCTGCTCTATCAGATGTAGAAATTTCATACAATTTCTGCTTAAATGATATGTTTAAAAGGCATCAAAGGGTTGAAACTGTTAGTAGTCCTCCTGAAATTCTATGAATGCTTGACATAATTTGCTTTAAATTAGAAACTTAAATTGCTTTAAATTAGAAAATTAAATTATTTTTAGGGGGAGGGAGAAATTTTCATATAAAGCTGCAAATCCCACACAAATGAGAAAATAACCAAACAGGCTGCTCAAATATAAATCAGCGGCGATTACCAATCTGATATTCTACATTATGATACAGGCTTCGATATAAATCAGATATGAATTAAACAAACACTAAATACACTGAAGTGACAAAAGTCATGGATACTTCTTAATATCGTGTCGGCCCTCCTTTCGCCCGGCGAAGTGCAGCAACTCGACGTGGCATGGACTCAACAAGTCGTTGGAAGTCTTCTGCAGGAATATTGAGCCATGCTGTCTCGATAGACGTCCCTAATTGTGAAAGCGTTGATGGTGCAGGATTTTGGGCACGAACAGACCTCTCGATGATGTCCCATAAATGCTCGATGGGATTCATGTCGGGCGATCTAAGGGGCCAGATCATTCGTTGGAATTGTCCAGAATGTTCTTCAAACCAATCGCGAACAGTTGTGGCCCGGTGACATGGCGCATTGTCATCCATGAAAATCCCATCGTTGTTTGGGTACATGAAGTCCATGAATGGCTGCAAGTGATCTCCAAGTAGCTGAACATAAACATTTCCAGTCAATGTTCGGTCCAGTCGCACCAGAGGACTAAGTCCATGCCATGAAAAAACAGCCCACACCATTACGGAGCCACCACCAGCTTGAACAGTGCCTTGCTGACAGTTTGGGTCCATGGCTTCGTGGGGTCTGCGCCACACTCGAACCCTACCATCAGCTCTTACCAACTGAAATCGTGACTCATCGGACCAGGCCACGGTTTTCCATTCATCTAGGGACCAACCGATATGCTCACGTGCCCACGAGAGTCGCTGCAAGCAATGTCGTTCTGTCAGTAAAGGCACTCGAGTCGGTCTTCTGCTGGAATAGCCCAAGAAAGCCAAATTTCTCCGCACAGTTCTAACAGACAAGTCCCTTGTACGTCCCACATTGATTTCGCTGCGGTTATTTAACGCAGTGTTGCTTGTCTGTTAGAATTTACGACTCTTTGCAGACGTCGCCGGTCTCGGTCGTTAAGTGAAGGCGGTCGACCACTGCGCTGTCCATGGTGGGATGTTATGCCTGAAATTTCATACTCTCGGCACACTCTTGACACAGTGGATCTGGGGAATGTTGAATTCCTAACGATTTCCGAAATGGCATGACCCATGCGTCTAGCTCCAACTAACATTCCGCGTTCAAAGTCTGTTAATTCCCGTCGTGCGGTCATAATCACGTCAAAACTTCTTCACATGAATAACTTGAACAGAAATGAAAGCTCCGCGAAAGCACTGCGCATTTATACCTGTTCTATGCGATGCTACTGCCATCTGAAAATTTGCATATTGCTATCCCATGACTTTTGTCACTTCAGTGTATAATTCCTTTAAAAATACATGTTTATTCTATATCATGTGTAAGTAATTTTATATGTATGCATTAAGTGTTTAAGGCCATCCATTCCTATTTTTATCAATACAAGCATACTCAGAGCCAAATTGAGTCCTTTTTCAGTGTACAAAGCGACGAGTTTCAAACAAACCAATGAGAGAATAATCAAACTGGATTATCAAATATAAACCAGTCACGATTACCAATATAACATGCTACATTATGAAACAGGCTTCGTTATAAATCCAGTGTGAATTACACAAACATTATATAAAATTACTTCAAAAATGCATATTCATTCAATTTGATGTATACGTAAATTTATAAGTATGCATTAAAAGTTTAAGGCCATCCATTACGATTTTTATCAATACATGCAAAAACCAAACTGAATAATTTTTCCAGTGAATAAGGTGATGAATCCCACAAAAAGCAATGGTAGAATAACCGTACGGGCTATTTAAATATAAATCAATCACAATTACCGATCTCACATGCTGTATTATGATCAAGATTCGACTTAAATCAAGTATGAATTACACATGCATTAAATAAAATTTCTTAAAAAATTCATATTCATTAAATATAATAAGTAAATCTATATTTATGCATTAAAAGTTTAAGGCCATCCATTTAGATTTTTATCAATACAAGCATAAACAAAGCCAAACTGAATCCTTTCATCAGGGAACAAAGCGATGAGTCCCACACAAATCAATGAGAGATCAACCAAACGGGCTTGTGAAAGGCAAACCAATCACGTGACGATTATCTCAATTTCAAACTGGCAATCCCTACATGTCCAATATTTTATTACTACTCTGTGGAGTGAATGTTGCTTTAGAAGCTCACAGGTAGGTAAGGAAGTCATCTGCTATTCGCCTCAACCCCCTATTGAGGCATTTTATGTGCTCTACGTATTTACTCACTAATCTATTAATTTTCTCGGTCAAAATGACCCCACAAATAAATGCATTATCCAGACGGCGGTAAATGCCAGTCGCCGATCCAGCATGGCATGCGACCGGAGCGTGCACCGACTCACAGATCAACGGCGGAAATTGAGCTCCTGAAAGAGTACACAGAGATGCAAAGTTCGAGGTATCGAACCTATCCTCACGCAAACCGTTCGTAATTCCTAATTTCTGGAATTCTGCGCATTTGTTTCCAGTGGATACACAGACGCTGTGCGCTGAAATTGCGTTGACGGCTCTGCCACTATTCGCTGCGTTTGTTCGATAATTCGATACGTCAAATTATAGACAAACACCAGGGCTTTGATTGCTTCTTCCGTTTTAAACCGTGATTGGTCGGCTGTGCATTAAGAATTCATTTTGAGTTAAAGGATTATGGATTATGGATTATGGTTATTAATGGATTATGGTTAAATTTTTCTCCCATTCTAGATTATGCAACTAGATCTTTAGAACTTCGAAAGATTATTCACTGAAATCAGATTAACAGTTCTTATAGAGATGTTAATGATTCAACAATTTTTTTTATCACTGTAAAATTTTGCCTCCCTTTCTCTTTTTCACACAGTATTTACCTTGAGAAACCTTTAAAGAAGTGGAGTACAAAAAGCTGGAAATAATGGGCTTCGTCTGAATATCTAATCCGTCGCAATGTCAAAAGTAAAAAAGAAAAAAAAATTTAAAAAAGAAATCCCGCGTTAATGCGAAAATGACAAAAGTGCAGAAAGGTGAAAAAAAAAATTCCTCGAAATAAAACCAAAGTGTGAACCGCTACTTAGTAAAAGGCCTTTGCGCAGCGAACAACCGATATTGAAATCTATAGGGTGTTTGGCAATGATCGATTTTGTTATACATCAATATTAAAGTTAGATACATAATGTATATTTTGTTCGACTTATTACACTTTAAGACAATTTTTCAATTTTTAGAATAACTGTAATAGTTCATAGCAAAAATTCATTCGAATTTATTGATGTATCTTTATATATATAATTTTTCTCTACTTGTGTTTGCCACTGAACTCCTCTTAAAGGGCTGGACAGATTTTAATAAAATTTTGAGAGTGTGTTTGAGTGGGTCCTTGGATGGTTTAGATTCCCAGGTGGACCCGGTAGAAGGCACTGCAATCGATGTAATACTTCTGTACGTGTGTTTGTCAACTAAACGACTAAACTGATTTTGATGAAATTTTTTGTTTGTATTTGACAAACATGGAGAATATTTTTGTGTTATTTCCGTTATTGTAAGTCTCCACCAGCGGGGCTGCAGTCTATCAACTTCTATACTATTCAACCCATCAGTATGAAAATTGATACTAATATGCATTCGAGTGGGGGAAAATAAGTCCGCTTTATTGTTAATTGCCACCAAAGGGTGATGCAGCCTTTTATCTTATATACTGTTAAAACGATATCGATGAAAATGAGAATGCACATATATTGAAACATGGAGAATATATGTAATTTTCTACAATGCATTTTTTTTGGTAGGACAACATATGCCGCTTTCAGCTGGTATATATATTATATGTATATAAGTCATTTAACAATGTTAAAAATAAGCAATGTTACATTTATTTATAAGTCATGCTTTGAATCACAAAAAGCAAATTATTTACGATTTGTGCTAAGGAATCCTTTATAAAATAATATCGGACAACAGCAAAACAAATTAGACAACTATTCTACAATTTGAAAACACATACAAATGAAAAAAAATTATATAACTTGTTGAAATTTTATATTCACACAAAAAATTAAATTTTCAAAATATCATCATTATTTTTGAAACCATAATTAATTAGACTTCTTACAGAACAAAAAATACTAAAAACTTATAAAAACATTTTTAAAAAAATACATGTTCTAAATACACAAATGTTGAATGATTGATTAAAAAAAGCATATTAATGATGTATAATTTTTAACATGCTATGTTGCTTAGAACAACAGATTTAATTCAAGACAGAATTCAGGGCAACAATTCCAACAACCAATAAATGTCCTAACTAGTAGAATCAATAAGCTGTTTTTTAGAATAAAATCGAAAGTTTCCTGCTTTATAACAAAAATACATGCTATTCATTTATTTATTTACTTTTTATTTTTACACTTATCATTCAGGAAAAGAAGACGAATTTCCCCACACATTTGGAGCTCTTTAAACCCTAAAACTGTTGCGATTTGTTTTAATGTTTGTTTTTAAAAAGGAATCTGGGGCGCATCCGTCAAAAATTCGTTTTATCAAACCCATGAAGCGTCTCCATCACCCAGACAGCGCACATTGAGAACGTCTTCAGCAAACCAGGATGCCGAGTTTCGGAACAATGACTTTTTAATGGATGAATCTGCTGTTATTTCCCTGATAGGGAGAGCAGATATCGGTGGACTTTCTGTTCCTCTGATTGGGTTTCTCCAATGCTTTGGTTTCGCTTTGGCAAAGTTTTTTCTTTATATCTTTATGTTTGTTTTCCGTTGGGCGATCTCGTAAAAAAAAAAAAGGAAAAGGAATAAAAAAAAAAAAATACCGTCATGTCCTTGAATTGCAAGAAGATGCATTTGAAAATACTGTAGCCTTTATTTTTGAATTAACAAGTGAAAGATAAGAGTTGGTCTTGTAACAGGAAACCGGAGAGAGTTCTAATGATTGACGGGAATGTTTTGAATTTCTTTAGATATTAAAATATTATTTGCTGCTAATTTTTAGACTAACAAAACTGTTTGAGACGTGATATATTTCGCAAATAATATATTATTTTCGATTTGTGTTAAGAAATTTTTGTAAAAAATATTTGATAAAAAGCAAATAAATAAAGGCAATTATTTTACAATTTCAAAAACATTAAAATTAAAAAATATATATTTATTTTGTTTAAATTTTATATTTCCAAAAAATTAAATTTTCAAAATATTATCAAAATTATAAAAACATATAATACATTTGTTTTTCATTTATTAACCCACTCTGTTTTTATCCAGCCTACAGAAAAAAATAATAAAAACTTGAAATAGATTTTTTTTTTTAAATAAATAGTGCAGTAAGAACAAAATTTTACTTGGAGTTTTTACTTTTGAACGAGAATATCAAATACATTTTTTTATTTAATTGAGAAACATGTTTCAAAATATCGATTGGTTTATAATTTTTCAAACATAAAATGATAATAAAACTTTTTCGTATATTAATGTAATAGTACCAATTTTTTAAAATAAAGCAATATATTAAATGCTTATTTAAAAACAAAATAACAGATTTATTTTATATTCTAGAAATTCAAATTTTTCCCATAAAATTGTTTATTTTCTTGATAAAAAATATCGGATGACAGCAAAATAAATTAGGCAACTATTTTATCATTCGAAAAGCATTGAAATTTAAAAATTATTCATTCTTTTTTCAATTTATATTTACAAAAACAAATTTTCAAAATATTATCGTTATTACAATAACATGAGACACGTTAGGCGTTCATATTTGAACCCATTCTTCTTTAGACAGCTTACAGAAAAAAATGTTAAAAACTTAAAACCGAATTAAAAAGGATTACATGTTATAAATACAAAAATATTGAATGATTGATTAAAAAAATATATATTACTAATGATGTATAATTTTTAAAATATTATGCTGCTTAGAACAAAAAAATTTAATTCAGGACAATAAATCAAGACACCAATTCACACAACAAACAAATGTCTTAACTAGCAGAATCAATAAGATGTTTTCAGAAAAAAATCGAAAGTTTCCTACTTTGTAACATAAATATATGTTATTCATTTATTTATTAATTTTTTTTACACTCATCAGTAAGAAGAAGAATTCCCCCCCAGACACACACACATTTTGAGCTATTAAAACCCTAAAATAGTTGCGATTTGTTTTAATGTTTGTTTTTAAAAGGGAATCTCGGACGCATTCAAAAATTCGTTTTATCAAACCCATGAAGCGCCTCCATCAACCAGACAGCGCACATTAAGAAAGTCTTCAGCAAACCAGGATGCCGAGTTTCGGAACGACGGCTTTTTAATGGATGAGTCTGCTGTTATTTCCATGATAGGAGAGCAGATATCGGTGGACTTTCTGTTTCTCTGATTGGGTTTCTCCAATTGCCGTTTCCTTTGGTTTCGCTTTGCCAAAGTTTTCTTTATATCTCTCTCTCATTTATATTTGTTTTCATTTATGCAATACCGTAAAAAAAAAAGGAAAAAGAACGAGAAAAATATTGTGATGTTCTCGAATTGCTAGAATATGCATTTGAAACTACTGTAACCTCTATTTTTGAATTAAACAAATGAAAGATAAGAGTAGGACTTGTAACAGGAAACAGAAGTCAGGTCTATTGGTTGACAGGATTTTTTTTTATTTAAATATTAAAATATTTTTCTGCTTGTAGTTTTTACTTTTTGATAAAAAATAGAAGTCAATTTTTTGTTATTGAACTGAGACATTGTTTGAAAATATTTATTGACTTATAATTTTTGAAACCTAAAACAATAAAGAAAAACTTGTTTTGTAATATTATGTTATATTACCACTTTTAGAAAATATAGCAATGAATCAATTGCATATTTCTAAAAAAAAATAATATATATTTTTTTATTTTTCTTCCTTTTTATATTCGAAATTTGGAATCTGTCTCAAAAAATGTCTTATGATATCTTACTTAAATATGTATAATTGCATAACGTAACTTTACATATTATCTAAAAATTTAAATTAAAAGAAAAATCTAATGTATTTTAATTAAATCTAAAATTTTATTATTTTTTAAAAGAAGTGTATGGTACATATAAGTAAAAGAAATGTATATAAGGGGAATCATTACTTATCATATAATTCAATGACGCTTAAATAATTTTTTATAGTATTTCATTAAACTTTTAAAACGGCTTACTTAATAAATTAACAACAATTTTAGAGTTTAAGCTTCCCTTTTTTTTAAAGTTAGCGTGAATATAGAAATCTTACAAACCCTAAGAAAGAACATGTCAACTCCCTATTGAGGCATTTTATGCGCTTTACGTATTTACCCACTAATCTATTAATTTCTCGGTCAAAATGAACCCCTCAAGCCCATGCATTTTCCAGACGGCGGTTAATGCCAGTCGCCGATCCAGCATGATATGCGACCCGAGCGTGCACCGACTCACAGATCAACCGCGGAAACTGCAGCTCCTGACAGAATGCACAGAGATGCAAAGTTCAAGGTATCGAACCTATCCGCACGCAAACCGTTCGTAATTCCTAATTTCTGGAATTCTGCGCATTTGTTTCAGTGGACACGCAGATGCTGTCAGCCGGAATTGCGTTGACGGCTCTGCTACAATTCGTTGCGTTTGTTCGATAATTCGATACGTCAAATTACAGACAAACACCCGGGTTTTGTTCGTTACTTCCCTTTCAAACCGTGATTGGTCGATTGTGCAATAAGAATTCAACTTGCGTTAAAGGATTATGGTTTGAGATCGGCACTGATCGATTTTGTGGTACATCAATATTAGATTTAGACACACACTGTATATTTTGTTTGACATTGATCTATGATGCAATTTTTTAATTATATAATAACTTAAATAGTTCACAGCAAGAATTCAGGTGAATTTTTCAATTCCTTCGATTAGCTCACACTCTCCTTAAATATATCTTTTTCAATTTTTCAATCGTTCCTAAAATACTTTTTATTCTTCCACTCAAGTTCAAATACATTTTTTTTGAACTTGTAGTGGATGACACGTGATGTTAATACAGTTTTTTCAAATACTAATTCATTGACTAAATGTAATTAATTAATTTTAGAGTTTTTTTAGTTTTAAGTGGCATATATCTACAATGGATGGCGCCAGATAAACTTAAAAAAAAAATGAATGAAAAAGTATTTAATAGAGTGAAAAAAGTAGGAATTGACTTAATTTTTTTTTATATATTGCTTGTTTTATATATCTTTATATATATAATTCTTCTGTATGTGTGTTTGTCTCTGACGTCTTCCTAAAGAGCTGGACCGATTTCGATAAAATTTTGTGTGTGTGTTTGAATGGGTCACTGGATGGTTTAGATTCAGAAGTGGACCCGGTAGATGACGCTGCAAGGGATGTAATACTTCTGTAGTGTGTTTGTCACCGACCTCTTCATAAATGACAGGAACGATTTCAATGAAATTTTTTGTTTGTATTTGACAAGACGTGGAGAATAGTTTTGTGTTATTCCTGTTATTGAAAATCACCATCAGAGGGGGATGCAGTATAACAACTTCTTTTCCGTTCCACCCATCGCTATGAAAATGGATAATAATATGTGTTCGAGTATGGAAAATAGGTTGGAACTATCCACTGTATTGTCACTTGCCACCAGAGGTTGCTGCAGCATTTCATCTTATAGACCGTTCAAAGGATATCTATGAAAATTAATATGCATTTATATTGGAACATGGAGAATACATTCGAGATATGAAATTTTCTACAATGCATTTTTTTGGCAGGGCAACGCATTCCGGATTCTCACAGTATATATATATATATATATATATATATATATATATATATATATATATATATATATATATATATATATATATATATTATATATATATATATTTATATATATATATATATATATATATATATATATATATATATATATATATATATATATATATATATATATATATATATATATATATATATATATATATATATATATATATATATATATATATATATATGGGCCTGCATGGCCGAGTTTATAGCGCTCTGGCGTTCGGTACCACAGGTTTCGGGTTCGAGTCCCGGCGGTGCCATGGATGTTTGTAGTGGTTCGGAATCCACTTTAAACCGTAGGTCCCGGTCTATTAGGATCGTAGAGAGCTGCGGGGGCATTGTTACCCGCGTCCGTGGCCTATCTTCAAGTTACACGGGCCCCCTTGGTAATGCAAAGGGAGTAACGTCTGTGCAGCTCTTGCCTTAAGGCATCCAAGACGTCCATGTATGTTTGCAGCTGCATTGGAAAATAATAATATATATATACATAAACAAATCATTTAAAATGCTAAAAATGAGCAATGCATTATTTATTTATAAGTCATGCTTTGGCAGCTTGAGGTATGATATATTTTACAAATTATAAATTATTTTTGATTTGTGTTAAGGAATTCTTTATAAAAAATATCAGATAACAATAAAATAAATTAGGCAACTATTTTACATTTTGGAAAACATTAAAATGAAAAAATTATTTAAATTTTATGTTGACGAAAAATTAAATTTTACAAATATTATTATTATTATAAAAATATGTGATACAATAATAGGCTTTCATCTGTGAATCCACACTTCTTTAGACAGTTTACAGACAAAATAATACAACTTTAAACGAATATTGCCCGAAGATAATAAATAAACCTCACGTACTCTATAATCAGAAGTCAACATCATAACACAGTAATTATTACATAAATTTGTGCTAGTTTCATGAATTTGATATGAATAATTACGTTTATATTTAATCTAACATTACAAAGAATAACATGGTCATTTATCTGTGTGAAACCCCAAAAATTTGAGTATATTTTTAGAAAGTGCATATTCATAAAGAAAGCCTGCTACTAATAATTCTGAAAATATCGATAGAAACTCATAATTTCACAGAAAAATCATTAACATCTCCAAAGCATAGGCATAGAAAACAACAATGGAAATTTCAACTATCTTATTCATAGAAATATGAGTCAGGCTTTGGAAAATATTGGATACAATCTTTGGAAATGACAGCCTTTTTTTATATTATGATAAAATAAAAATAAAAATTTTTAAATTATAAAATAGATAATGATTTTACTAATATTTTAGAAATTCTGTTTAAAAATATTTATTTTCAATGAGATAAAACAATTTGTTTTATTGTATATTTATTATTTATATTTGGAAATTATTTAAACTTATAAATTATCTTCCTAACGCTTCTTCATAATAAAATTCTTAGTTATTTAATTTAATTCATAATATTCATGAATAATTCATAGCTATGTAATTTAATTCATGAAATTTTTCATATTTATAAAGTCGTAAGTTTTTCCATAAAAGGATTCATAATTATTTATTTTAAACTTAGAAATATAAATATTTATTTATAAGTCATGTTTTTGAACAGCAAAACTGTTTGAGATAGGATATATTTCACAAATAATAAAATATTTTTGGTTTGTGTTAAGGAATCCTTTACAAAACATATCGGGTAACAGTAAATAAATTACGCAAATATTTTACAATTGGAAAAACAAAAAATGAAAAAAAAAAAAATTTTATTTCAAATATTAAGAAAAAAATAAAATCTTTTTAATATAAAAGCGTGTGATACATTATGGTTTCATCTATGAACCCAATCTTCTTTAGACAGCCTACAGAAAATAAACAAAAAAAAAAAAATTTAAAGCAGAATTTTTTTTAAATTAAGTAAATTTTCTAAATACTCAAATATTCAACGATTGGTTAATAAAAACATATTACTAATAACATATAGTTCTTAGAATAATATGTTGTTTAGAGCAACAGATTTAATTCACGACAATAAAAAATAAAAATATATATCTTTGAATACACTGTCTTTAGATATCTTACAGAAAAGCAATAATAAAAGTTAAAAAACACAATTTAAAAAAAAGTACATGTTCTAAATACACAAATATTGAATGATTGATTAAAAAAAGTATATTATTAATGACGTAAAGTTTTTAAATTATTATGTTGCTTAGAACAACAAATTTAATTCAAGCAATAAATCAAGACAGCAATTCCAACAACAACTAAATGTCCTAACCAGCATAATCAATAAGCTGTTTTTAGAACAAAATCCAAAGTTTCTTGCTTTACAACACAAATATATGTTATTCATTTATTTATTTACTTTGTTTTTACACTTATCAGTGAGGGAAAAGAAGAATTTTTCCACACACATTTGGCGCTTTTAAAAACCCTAAAATAGTTGCGATTTGTTTCAATATTTGTTTTTAAAAAGGAATCTCGGACGCATCCGTCAAAAATTCGTTTTATCAAACCCATGAAGCGTCTCCATCACCCAGACAGCGCACATTAAGAGCGTCTTCAGCAAACCAGGATGCCGTGTTTCGGAACAACGACTTTTTAATGGATGGGTCTGCTGTTATTTCCCTGATAGGGAGAGCAGATATCGGTGGACTTTCTGTTTCTCTGATTGCGTTTTCTCCAATCGCTTTTTCCTTTGGTTTCGCTCTGACAAAGTTTTCTTTTTATGTATCTTTCTTTCATATTTGTTTTCCTGTATGCAACCCTGCAAAAAAAAAAAAAAAAAGGGGGGGAAAAGAAAGAGAAGAATTCTGTCATGCCCTTGAATTGCTAGAAGATGCATTTGAAAATACTGTAGCCTTTATTTTTGAATTAAGCAAATGAAAGATAAGAGTAGGCCTTGTAACAGTAAATTGGAGTCAGTTCGTTCCACGTAGGTTCTGGTCTAACATGACTGTAGAGGGTTAGACGTAGGGCTGACAGCCCTACAGTTACAAAAATCATATCCGGTATCAAAATCTGTCAGTCTGCAGTCAGCCTTGGCCCACCATGGAGCTGTTGCGCCACTGATTGTGATAGGGATTAAAAAACGTATACGTGCTGAAAGGAAACGTGCTAATAATAAATCTGAAAATATCAAAAACTCAAAAATTCGCAGAAAAACTTTTAACGTTTCAATGTATAGAAAAACGTTAATTATTAACGTTTCAACTTTCTTATATGAAGCTTTTCTTCATATGTGAATCAGCTTTAGAAAATTGTTTAGCGGTCAACCCGTAGATTTACACTTATGTATTATAATTTAATAATTTTTAAATAATAAAATTTTATAATAACGTTACTAATAATATCGTAGAAATGTAAGCTTTCAAGTATGTATTTCCAATCATCTAAATATATTTTTTAATTGTATATTTTTTATTTATATTTAGAAATTTTGTAAACTTGTTATCTTCCTAAAGTTTCTTCATAACATAATTCATAGTTATTTAATTTAATTGATAATAATCATAAAACAATTCATATTTATTTAATTTATATGCTTTACCATAAAATAATGCATCGTCATAAAACAGATGTATTTGTATATATTTGATATCTGCCTACTGGCAGATTTCAAGACAGATGTATTTGTTTTTACGGGGTATGGTTGTCAGCCCTGTAGCCAACGTTCTACAGCCTTATTAGATTGTGACCTACGGTTTAAATTGGATTCCGGACCACTACAAACATCCATGGCACCTCTGGGACTCGAACCTGAAACCTGTGACAGCACCAGAGCGCTAGTCTGTCGGCCATCTAAAATGCGTGCGTAATTATTATTTTAATCTAAAATTCGTACATAAAAAGAATGCGTAATTATTTAATTTAATAGATAATAATCATAAAATAATGTAATTAAAATAAATAATATATATATTTAATTCGTATGTTCTTCCATAAAATTAGTTATTTAATTTAATTCATTCATTAATATTTATTTAATTCATGATATTCATTAAATAAGTCATAATTATAAATTTAGTTAGTATATTGCATAAAATAATTCATAGTTACTCGTATTTAGCTGAACTTATATATTCATAAAATAATTCATAGTTATTTAGCTGAAATAATTCATAGTTATTTAATTTAATTCATTATGTTCGTATAATATTTCACGTCTATAAATTGAAATTGTTAAAATCATGAATAAAATAAATTCGTTAATAAATTTAATCGCTATTGTGAAACAACGAATAAATTAATTTATAAGTTGAGATTGATTTATATTATAGCTATTCTAATTTCGATGATACAAAAATTAAAAAATGAAACAATAAAATATTATCTGAAATACAGGGGAAAAAAAGAAACATAATGTGAAATCCAGGGGGAAAAAAATGAAACGTAACATGAAAAAGTAACAATGCGATTTTATTTTTATAAATTTCTAATAGCTTTTAGTATTTTTTTACAATGTGATACAATCGTGTAAAGAAAAAAAACTGTATCATTTTATCTTTCTAAAGAAATTCTCCATTTTTTCTACATAATTTTTTCACGCCATCTTTTTTAATGTTAGGAAGAAAACGAAAGTTTTTCAACCTTACTGCGGATCAGGTCGCTAGATAGTGTTTCTTTTTTTTTGGCCTTTTGTTTTGTGGATCTTTCCTTTCAAACGCATGAGATAATGTGGACTATAAAGATCTTTTTTAGACTGAAAAGAAGGAAAAAAAATCACACTGATGTATATATACGCCTTACTAATGACCTTGGTTTCTTTTTGATCGTGAAGGGAAAGGATCAGATGTAGAAATTTATACGCTTTCTGCTTAAGTGATATATTTAAAAGGCATCAAGGGGTTGATGATGTTAGTATAGAGGTGGCCAATCCGCGGCCGACCTCGTAAATTTTTCCGTCCCATGATATTTGTCACACTTTTACAAAATATATTTATTTTATAATTACCAAAAGTAGTGAAAAACAATGTATTAAAAAAATACATTATGTGTGCATCCATATATTCAAAATTACATTAAATACGCAAAAGAAATAAGAAGAAAGATATAGCTTTTGAAATCCGATTCAGTAATTTAAAGTTAGACAATTATAACAAAATTTTGAGATATATTCAACTCCCTTTCATGTTTAAATCGAGTCGGCTCCAGAATATTTACGAGAATAAGATACGAGATGGATTGATCTAAAAAAAAAAAAAAATTGATTGAAAATATTCTAGATTCATTGATTAAAATGCATGTACAAATTCCTACTTATCCGTAAAACGCTTAAAGACCTTATTTCAATCATTTCTTGACACAGGCATATACAAGCCAAATCTAACTATTTATTCAGTGAACAAAGCGACGGGTCCCCCACAATAACCAAACAGGCTGCTCCGATGTAAACTAGTCGTGATTACCGATATAACATGCTATATTAAGATACAGGCTTCGATATAAATCGAGTATGAATTACACAAACACTAAATTAATTTGCTTTAAAAATACATATTCCTTCAATGTATGTAAAGTATAAGTCAATTTATACGATTGCATTAAAAGGCCATCCTTTCTGGTTTTAATCAATACAAGCATACACAAAGCAAAATTGAATCCTTTTTTCAGTGAACTAAGTGACGAGTCCCACGCAAATCAGTGAGAAAACAACTAAACGGACTAATGAAATACAAACCAATCACGTGACGATTATCTTAATTTCAAACCGGCAACCCCTATGTGTGCTATATTTTATTATTACTCTTGGATTGAATGTTGCTTCAGAAGGTCACAGGTAGGTAAGGAAATCATCCGCTATTCAAGTCAACACCCTATTGAGGCATTTTATGCGTTTTACGTATTTACCCACTAATCTATTAATTTTCTCGCTCAAAATGAACCCACAAATCCATGAATTATACAGACGGCGGTTAATGCCAGTCGCCGATCCAGCACGACAAGCGACTGGAGCGTGCATCGACTCACAGATCAACCGCAGAAATTGGAGCTCCCTGACAGAGTACACAGAGATGCAAAATTCGAGGTATCGAACCTATCCGCACGCAGACCGTTTTCAGTTCCTAATTTCTGGAATTCTGCGCATTTGTTTCCAGTGGACATGCAAACGCTGTCAACTGGAATTGCGTTGACAGCTCTGCCACTATTCGCTGCGTTTGTTCGATAATTCGATACGTCAAATTATAGGCAAACACCGGGGCTTTGTTCGTTACTTCCCTTTTAAACAGTGATTGGTCCGCTGTGCATTAAGAATTCAACTCGCTTTAAAGGATTATGGTCAGAGAGGGTGTTTGGCAATGATCGATTTTGTTGTACCTGAATATTAAGTTTACACATATATTGTATATTTTATATCAACTTATTGCGTTTTAACACACTGTTTCAGTTTTCTAATAATTTTAATAGTTCATAGTAAGAATTCAAACTAATTTTTTATGTATCTTTGAGCATACACTCATGTCCATAAATTAAGGATAATGAAGTTCAGGCAAAGAAAGAGACAGAAGCAAAACAAATTTGACTTATTTGTCAAGTCTATTTATTAAACAAAAGGTAAAGAGCAAAAAAGATGCTTTATGTTTGACATAATTAATAAAAATTGCGATTTTTACTCCCTGAGCAAATTTCAAAAATTAACCTACTTTTACAAAAACAGTATAACATGGCCAATATGATGGTTAATATGGAGTATGCCTCCCGGACGATGCAATACAGGCCTTGCAACGCCTAGGCATGCTGAGTATCAAATTATCAATCTGATCTTGGGGAATATTACACCACTCATCAAGCAATGCCCTCCGAAGTTCCAGTTGACAGGTGGGAGGGGGTTGACCGGTTGCAATTCGTCGGCCAAGCATATCCCACACATGCTCTATTGATTCAAGTCCAGTGAGTATGCTGGCCAATCCATACGTGTGATATCCTCCAATTGAAGGCATTCCTCTACAATGTTTGCTCGATGAGGACGGGCGTCGTCATCCATAAACAGAAATTCAGTACCCATGGCGCCCCGAAACAAACGTACATGTTGTTCCAGAATGACATCCCGATAGATGTGGCCTGTCATCGTTACACTCTGAACATGCAGGTCAGTTCTGGAACCAAGATTAATTCCTCCCCAAACGAGCCATCCTGCATCACCATAACGGTGTCGTTCAATGGTGTTCTCTTGGTGGTAACCCATTCCTGGCGCTCTCCATATGAAAGCCCGACGAAAATCAGACAGCAAACTAAACCTGGACTCGTCGGAAAACATCACACCAGACCACTGTTGCGGTGTCCACAATTAATGCTCTCTACTCCAGGTTAATCGCAGGCGACAGTGAGTTGCGGTAAGTGGAAAACATCTGACAGGCCTACGAGCTTAGACCAATGTGCCCTAAGCGTCTGTACACGGTCTGCCTTGAAACTGTCGTACCGGTAGCTGAAGAGAGCTGACGAGACAGGTCTGATGCTGTGCTCCGTCTGTTTTTTTTTTGGCAGTAACTGCTAAATACCGATCCTCATTCGGCGTTGTAACTCGGGGGCGACCTGTTCTGTAACATCTACTCACATTATTATCATCTTGGAATCGTTGCCAAACCTGGAGATGACACTCTGGGCGATTCCAAGTTCCTCGGATACTTTCCAGCTGGGTACGTCCACATTCCAGTCGTCCGATAATTCTACCACGTAAAAAATCATCCAAAAGCTTCCTTTGTGCCATAACTATGCGGTTATTCCACTGAAAGGCTTTTAAAGTGCTTGTGAACAATTTTTTCTTCTTTGCCACCATTCCTTATATACCCCTCTCTTACACTCGTCATTGTGACGTACTATCCGCGCCATCTGGTGGTTTCCTGTAATTTGCATTTCTTCTTCAAGATGTGTGTGATAATTCTACAGGTGAAATTTTTATTTTAGAATTCAATTTCTGTGTGATTCTGAATTATCCTTAATTTATGGACGTGAGTGTATAATTCTTCGGTAAGTGTGTCATTGAACTTCTGATAAACGGCTGGACCAATTTTGATGAAATTTTTGTGTGTGTGTTTGAGTGGGTAGCTGGAAGGTTTAAATTTACAATTGGACCGGGTGGAGCTACAATGCTGTTCTTCTGTACGTGTGAAGTCTTCTAACGGCTTGACTGATTTTGAAGAAATTGTATGTGTGTGTTTGTCGAAACATGGATAATGATTTTCTGCTATTCACGTTATTGTAAGTCGTCACCAGAAGGTGCTGAAGTCTTTCCACTTCTATACAGTTCAATCCATCACTTTGAAAATTGGTAATAATAAGTATTCGAGTGTAGAAAATAGGTTCACGTTATCCACTTAATGTTTACTTGCCACCAGAGGATGCTGCAGCATCTCATGTTATATTCCGCTCAAACGATATCCCTGAAAATGATATAGAGTTATATAATATAATGATGCAAAGTTTTAAATGTTACGTTGCGGAAAAACAACATATTTGATTCAAGACAATAAAAAAAATATAAAACATAGCTTTGAATCCACTCTTCTTTTGGATAGCAAACAGAAAAAATAATAAAAAATTTAATACAGAATTTATTTTTAAAAAGTTTATGTTCTAAATACACAAATATTGATGAACTGATTAATAAAAGCATATCGCTAATGATGTAAACATTTCAAAATGTTATGTTGCTTAGAACAACAGATTTAATTTAAGTCAATAAATCAAGACAATAATTCCAACATCAAATAAATTTTCTAACTAGTAGAATCAATAAGTTGTTTTTATAATAAATTTAAAAGTTTCCTGTTTTATATCAGAAAAACATATTATTCATTTATTTATTTACTGTTTTTACTCTTGTCAGTGAGGAGAAGAATTTTTACCACACATTTGGAGCATTTAAAAACCCTAAAATAGTTGCGATTTGTTTTAATGTTTGTTTTTAAAAGGAATCACGGACGCATCCGTCAAAAAATTCGTTTTATCAAACCCATGAAGAATCTCCATCACCGAGACAGCACACATTAAGAGCGTCTTCAGCAAACCAGGATGCCGAGTTTCGGAACAACGACTTTTTAATGGATGAGTCTGCTGTTATTTCCCTGATAGGGAGAGCAGATATCGGTGGAGTCTCTGTTTCTCTGATTGGGTTTCTCCAATCGTCGTTTCCTTTGGTTTCACTTTTGCAGAGTTTTCTTTATATCTCTCCTTTATATTTGTTTTCTTTATGCAACCCTAAAAAAAGGGAAAATTACGAGAAAAATACTGTGGTGACATTGAATTGCTAGAAGATACATTTGAAAATACTGTGGCCTTTATTTTTGGATTAAACAAATGGAAGATATGAGTAGGTCTTGTAGCATTAAACCGTCTTCAGTAATATAGGTTGACGGGATTTTTATTTTTTTTTTAGATATTAAAATATTTTTTGGCTTGCAGTTTTACTTTTTGATCAAGAATAGCAGATAAATATTTGTTACTGAATTGAGACATATTTTTGAAAATAGAGATTGATTTATAATTTTTCAGAAATAAAAGAATAAAAAAAAACTTGCTTTGTAGCTTTATGTTATAGTACCATTTTTAGAAAATAAAAAATGAAACAATTGCAATATTTCTAAAAAAAAATAATACATTTATTCTTTATTTTCCTTTCTTTTATTTTCGAAATTTGGAATCTGTCTCAAAAAATGGTGTATAATATTTTACTTAAATATGTATAATTGCACAACGTAACTTTTACATATTATCTAAAAATCTAAATTTAAAAAGTCTAATGTATTTTAATTAAATCAAAAAGTTATTATTATTAAAGAAGTATAAGGTACATATAAGCAAAACAAATATATATATTAGGAAATTATTACTTATAATATAATTCAAAGACACTTAGATAATTTTTATAATTTTATTAAACTTTTAACACGGGTAACTTAATAAACACAACAATTTTAAAGCTTAAGCTTCCCTTTTTTTTAAAGTTAGACTGAATATAGAAATTATGCAAACTCAAGAAAGAACTACAGAAATAAATTCCTTCACCAAAATCATAGACAGTCGCAAAAAATTCGCGTAGAATCATCGCGTTTGTTAAATTACAGAAACCTTCAATACACATATAAAAGCTAATTTTGAAAGTGTTACACAATTTTATCATCCATAGCTTACTTAGCTATGCTAATATAGATTATTGCTATTCATCTAATTAATAGCAATAGTAATTGCTATTTAGCCGAATAAAATTACCAAATCTGACATTCTATATTATAATAAAGACTTTGATTTAACACTAGATCACAATTGATTTGGAAAAATATTCGTGCCATTTGAGCACAGGCCATATACAAATTCCTACGTATGTGTAAACGTTTAAGGCCATGTTTAGTCGCTTTCTTGTCACATATATCGACAAAGCCGGAATCTAAATGAGTATTCTTCAGGAAACAAAGCTACGATTACAAAATATAATAACCAAAAGGCTTTGTTGAAAACAGAAGCGCCAGTCGACAATTATTTCAATCCAGAATGCCATATTAAGTGATTGAGGCTTCAATAAAAAATCGCAAAGTATGAAGTACACAAATACCAAAACGAAACATAGCTTTAAAATACAGGTGGCATATTAACTATGCATTGTGGTGGTAAGTAGGAGTTTTATGGCGGAAGTGCATTAAAAGCTGCTTTAAAGCGCCATCCATGCATATCAATCACGTACAAGCAAGCCAAACTCCTTGAATCATTTTTTGAGTGAACGCAAAAGTGACGAATCCCACATGGAAATCAACATTTTGACGCAGAAAGTGTAACCCAAACGGGCAGCTTTGGAAATGCATGCCAAACCCAGTCGTGGTAATGATCTTGATCGATCTATGCACCTTCCTGAATTATCCCTTGAACCAGCGCGAAGATAAAAATGCCAGCACCCTCTGGTGGAAAAGTACTACTATGATAGTGAGCCTATTTTCCATATACACGAATGCAGCCCATTATAAATTGCTGGAATGAGGAAAATCGTGCTAGAAGTATAAATTTCTGCAGTACCATCTTCTGCAGGTGACTTCACAGCAGGGTGGGAGGACATCATAAAAATATTGGACTATGTTTTGACAAACAAAACAAAAATTTCATCAAAAATCACTGGTTGCTTTATAGGTGAGTTCTTCCAGCGACTGAACATGTGAAGAATTTCAAATACGGCGGCAGACATAAAAATTACAAAATTCAAGCTATGAACTATTAAAAGTTATTACAAAACCGAAAAAAATTGTTGTAAAGCGCAATAAGTCGATTAATTGATGCACCACAAAAATCCCTCAGGTAAGCAAACACCTTTCTCTCTCTCACCATATTCCTTTAACGCAAGTTGAATTTTTGACGTACAGCCGACCAATCACGGTTTGAAAGGAAGCAAACAAAGCCCTGTGTTTGCTTATAATTTGACGTATCGAATTATCGAATGTAAACGCAACGGATAGTGCAGAGCCGCTTTTACCAATCGCAACTCCAGGCGACAGCGCCCGTGTGTCCACTGGGAAAGTTTGTGCCTTCTGCGCAGAATTCCAGAAATTGTAGAACTTACGCCGAATCGTCATGCGATCAGGTTCGATACCCTCGAACTTCAGCCCTGCACGGTCGGTTCAATTTCCTGCGGTTTAGATTCCGTGAGTCGGTGCACGCTCGTCTCGGCTCGCAGACATCAGTTTGATCGATACTGTGTTTAAGTAACAGAACGTGGCGTTATTCTATATTTATTTATTTGTACTTTTGCTTTTTACAACTTTATCGTAGTGAAGAAGATTTTCCCCTCACACATGGAGCTGAAACCAAAAACAGTTGTAATTTTCGTTTCCTAGTTGTTTGTTTTAAAAAAATCTCTGGATAAGAAGATCTCCGTCATGTGTAATCTGTTTTATCAAACCCATAAAGCGTTCCATCGCCGTGATAGCAAAAAGGAAAGAGCGCGTATCTTCAACCAGGATGCCATTTCTTTGGAACGCAACGCATTATTTTACGACAGGTCTGCCGCCAGGCTCGATAGGACCGCAGATATCGGTGCACTTTCTGTTTTTCTTGATTGGGTTTCTTCAATCGCCGCTCTCTGTTTGGTTTCGCTTGCCGAAGTTTTCTTCTTTTATATCTTCCGCTGGGAGGAGCTGAGTTTTATGCAAACACTGTAAAAAGTAAAAAGAACTGAAAATATTTGTATGTTCCTTAAATGTTTGGAAGATAAATGGAAGGCGCCATTTGTAGCCCTTATTTTTATCAAATAAGTGGAATGATGTAAGAATAGGGTTTTGTGACAGGAAACATTTAATTTTTTTTTCCAATGCAAAGCTGGTAACAGATGTATGATCAAGTTCCCTTGATGCCTATAAGGGCTTCAGAACATGTTGCTCCACTGAGACATCTAGGGGGCAACTTTGGATAGTGCCACACGAAGTAACAATGCCCCCGCAACGCTCTACTTGATCTTATTAGGACCGGGACCCACATGGTTTAGTGCTGGAAGATTCCTAGAACTGCTACAACACCCATAGGAAAGCTGATTTGAACCCGATACCTGCGTACCGAGCGCCAGAGCGCTAGCCATTCGGCCATCAGGGCCTGGAGTCGTTTGTTATATTGGCTTTGGATGGCGTGACCTAATCAAATACCTGCACCAAAGCTTGCCTTAGTAGTTTTTGCTTGTTCTTTGTGAACAGACAGACAATTTTTTATTGGAACTGATATATAGTGTTTGAAAAACATTGGTTGTATTTCTGATGCAGAAGCCTTCTAAACATAAAATACTAATAAAACTGTTTCTGTAAATTAATTATGCAATCCCATTGTTAGGAGAAAATAGTTAATATATAAAATGCAATATTAAACAAATAATAGTTTTAAAAACTAATTTTCTTTCTTTTTTATCTCTAGAGATAAGAACTGTCCTCATAAAAAATTTGTTTTATTGATATTTACTTTAAAACATAAGAATTAGTAGGAAATCAATCTCCATATTATTCTAAAAATATAAATTTTAGTAATTTTTTTTAGGATTTTCTTAAATTTTACACATTATTATTATTAAAAGAAGTGCATAGACAAAGAAGTAAAAGAAGATATATAAGAGAATTATTATTATCATATGATTCAATGGGTACTTAGATAAATGATGGTACATCTATAAACTTTTGACTCAGGTAATTTAATGAATCTTCACAACAGTTTTAAAGTTAAAAGGAATATAGAAGTCGTAGAAGACATTTGAGTTTTAATAAAACAAACTGTGGATACTGAAAATGTACTTACTTTTTTTGTTTCTTGATATAAATTTATATTTTGAATTAGCAGTACAAAGGGATAGTTTTTTAAAATTAATAAAAGATTTATTTTGAAATGTAAGAATTAGCAATGATAAATTGTACCCTAAAACTATACGATATGCAAAATTCATAATTGCATGTAGACTATATTAAACGGAATACAGGTTAAAATAAAGCCACCGCAAAACTTGTTCATTATTCAATTGCGCAAATTCAAATAAAAGTCGGGTAATTCCTTGAATTCATGCTGAAATGATCGCAAACCAAAACGTATTACTTTTATGGGGCAACCCATCATTGAAACAGGGTGCAAGATATACAGTTTAAAAGTGGATCTGAACCACTACAATCAATCCGCGGCATCCAGAACCAAACTGAAACCTGTGTCGACATCCAGAAGAAGCCACTCGGCCATTAGGCCTCGATATATAACAAATATATTGAACTTACTTGAATTTAAAAATATCCCTTTTTTTTTAGAATCTATCGAAAGTTATTTTGATGTGATTTCCAATTTTTACAATGCATTATTTTTATAGTTATGAGGCCTGAATGGCCGGTTGTCCAGCGCTCCGGTGCCCTAGGTTTTCAAAAGTTGTAATCTCGGCGGTGTCATGGATGTTTGTTAGTGGCTCGTAAACCAATTTAAACATAGGCCAGTCTAATAGGATCGTAAAAACGCTTTTTGCTAGAAGCGTTAAGCGCATCTGCGTAAAGTTTAGTCAGCCTTCAACGCAGTTCCTCGCTAAGTGAGAAGCGGCATATTACCCTTAAGGCCGTTCCCACCGAGGCGTGAGGCGTTTAAGGCTGACCAATCACTAGCCCTAACCACGTTCGCGCGAAACTCTGGTTTGGAATCCACCGCTTCTGAGTTGACCCACTTTCAACGAAGCAGAACTTCACTAGGCGTAATGCTATTTTCTGACATTTCCCTGTGAAGGTGCTGAAAAAAATTTTCTTGCCTGCCGCGTGAATCTAAACGCTTCACGCACCTCGGTGGGAAGAAGCCTTTTTCCATGGCTCAATCGCCTGCGACGAGGGTCGCTGGTCCTGGCGGGTTTCCGCACCAGTGATTAGTGTCAACAACAACAGCATATTGAATTTCCTTAAAAAAATAATTAAACACCAATTGTATTGATAATATGAGCTGCATATTTTCGGATCTTTTCTTCCATTTACTGTCTTCTTTAATAATAATAACAATTTTTATTTGCTTTTTACAGGATTTGTAATATCCCTATTTGGATCACTGATGCTGTAGAAGGAGTGCAAAATTGAATGAGAAAATGTTTTACTACAACTTCTTTTTATGTCGTTATCAGACATACATGCTGAAAGAGAATTGATTATAAATCTAATTTTTTAAGTAATAAACAAAATAAAATTTCCTTCTCATTATTAAAAAAGCATACAAAATAATAATTTTTCTTAAACTTTTTTAATAACATACTAGTAATCTAAACATATAACTAACATACAGCTAAACTTTTTAACTTTTAATAACATTCAACTAAACTTTTAACTTTTGCTAACTATACAATTAGGCGTAACATATAATTAACATACAGCTAAACTTTTTTAACTTTTGCTAAGATACAATTAAGCTGTAACATATAATTAACATACAGTTAAACGTTTTTAATTTCTAATAACATACAATTATATTTAACATATAATTAACGTACAACTAAACTTTTAACATTTAATAACGTACACAAGTTCACTACAAAAATCTTTAAACAAGGTCAAACAAAATTTTATTCTTTATTTTATATAGATCACAAATTACAAATACAATACAAGTACAAACGTATACACATTGTTGGAAAATTGAAAACTTAGGTTGCAGTGGGTCTGAATGTCCGAAAGTGGCTAGTGCTCTTGGCCCCTGGTACCAGGTTTCGTCTGGTTCCGGCGGTGCCCTGGATGTGCGGTCCCACTTTAAAAACCGCAGGTTCTTGTCTAACAAGGCAGTAGACTCTGATTTAAAACACTTTCTTTCTTTTCTTTTTAACAACTGCTTCTAACCGTTGAATAATTTCCAAGTTCGAAGAAGCAGTAGAACAGCGAACGAGGGTTTGCATATGTAATTATTGAGTCAACAACAAGATATATGAGAAGGTTTTTTTATTCTCCAGCGACATAGTAGTACACTGCCAGCGACGGATTTAGGTTCGATTTGTTCCTAAGCCCAATTTGACGCCATTATATAATAATACGAATACTAATAATGGATTCAAATTAAATTCAGGTAATGAATTTTAGCATGAATTAAATATAAATGTATATTTTTTTTCGGTATAACGATTAAACATACAATTAAGAATAAATTATTTTTAATTAAGAAATAAACCATATCTATATAATTAATCATATAATATATTTGTTTCTTACTTTCATCCATGCGAATGTATTAATGACATCATCCTACTAACTTCTTGAACTAATTGTGTGTCAATGCTTAATGATACAAGTGCATTGAGCCTATCTTGTCTCCATGCCTGCACGTAAATAATATTTCGCCCTTTCAGGGCGGAAAATGATCTTTCTCCAGAACAATTTGTTGCAGAAATACTTAATAAGTAAAAGCTATATCTATATTTGGATAGATATCGCAGAGATCACGTGAATGTAAGAATTCATTTATTTTTTTCTTGTAATTGTTCCGCAAGTAACACGGCAGGTGAATGCACTCAATACTCTTCAAAGTTTCGTTTCAAATCGTTTGAATATTTTGCGACAGTTTTGCCGTTTTTGCTCTTTGCTTTTAATTCTACCCTTTAAATATTGACATCTTGAGGTTGTCAAAGCAAGAACAGGAAGCATTAAAATTCGGTTTTACAAGCGATAAAAACAAAATCGATTTTTACCGACCTCGGAAATTTTGGCGCCCCAAAAAATTTGCTGCTGAAGACCTGGGCCTCGCGGGCGTAGGCCTAAATGCATCACGGGTTTATAAATGAAAGGGTACAATATAAGATTATTAAATTATTCCTTTTTTTATTCAACATGATTACGAAAAGTTATTTACAATCACATTATAAAAGATGTTTAAAATGTTCAGACAAATTAATGGATTTGTATACAGTAATGAATGGTGTGGGGGCTGAAAATACTTTTGGGTGAATTGTAGTGCTTTTGAATTTCAAACATTTAGCTGAATCTTCTATTTTGATAATCTCTTTTTCTAATATAGTTTTGAAGATTTATACTACTCGATGATACATATTTTGGTCCTTGATTTAGAAGAAATGTATCATCCCCAAAATAGTGATTTTTTGCTTTTTAAATTTGAGGTACATCGTTAATATAGAATTTAAAGAAAAAAGAACCAGAATAGATCTCCACGAAGACCTAACTGGTTATTTTAAAAATTTGAGTCCAAGACTTCTCCTCTACACAAATGTGAAAAACTACATTTCTGCAAAAATTTTATGTTGGCAAAGGACACAAATAAAATGCTTGGAACATACACACCTGAAGTCACTGCTTACGAATAAATGTTCAGAACACAAATCATCTCATCAAATTATAATAGCTGGTTACTCTGGCGCTCTGTGCCACAGGTTTCGATTCAAGTCCCCGGCGGTGCCATGGAAGTTTGTAGTTTGTTCAGATTCCGCTTTAAACCGAAGGTTCCGGTCTAATAAGATCGTAGAGCGCTGTTGGGGTAGTGTGACTTGTGTTTGTAGCGTATCATCAAAAACCACACGGGCCCTGGGTAGTGCGAAAATGAGTGTAGAACTGCGTATTACATAAAACATAAATCTCTGTATTGCCAGCTGCATTAGAACAACAAAATAATACTTTGAAATTTGTGATAAAATGTTCTTTCATTGTTTATTGATTTGATATCATGCAATGTCTAAAACTGCCCCCTTTCATAACTAACTTCAGTTCCCTTTGTTGATGTTCTTATAATATCACGCAGCAAAATAACACTTTTGTTTTAAGATTAGAGTTTTTTAAATTCTGAGTTTTCTATCACTTTAGTTTTTATGCAAATGAGGAAGAACTATTGTATTGTATCGCTTCCTGCAGATGAAGTTAATATTCCCATTTTGAAAACAAAAGGTCCAATAGTTGTATAATATATCAATGAGGAATTCCACACTTGTAACACGAAATATAAAATTTTCCCTGCTAAATTTATGCATATAAATAAACTGAAAGTCTCTAACTATTCACCATACAGCGTTTCAATCGGAGAACTTGTGTTAATTTTGAATCGCAGACATTCGAGTCGGGAAAAGTGCAGAAGAATCATTTTGAAATGTATTTTTTCATCTCAGTACTTGCTACTATAATAGCTATGGTAGAGAATTTTGGAACACCACACCTCGCAAATATGCCAGACATTGGAGAAGAACACTTCCTTAAATGTTATTATATAATGCCTGTCAATCAAATAGTAAGAAATTAATAATTATTTTTTATTAAATTAGATATAATTGGACATGTTTTTAAGACAGACATATTGTCAAAAATTGTGATTGGAAGGCATGCATAGTTTATTTAGAACTAGACTTAGACTAGAAATGCGAAAGCTTTCTTGTTTCTGCAAGAAACTTTTATTGTCAAAATGTATAACGGCGAGAATCGTATCTCCAGAAGAGATATTGAACTTTTTTTGTTTCCGTAAGAAATAAAAAGATATGTAGGTAAGAATATCCTAATATCAGACACCTAAGTGACAGCATGAACTTTCTTGCTTCCATAAGGAATAGGCACCACAAGATTTGCAGGTCAGAAATCCTAATATCAGAACAGCTAATGAGGATAAAGCCAGATTCGTATCTCAAGAAGAGATATTGAAGTTTCCATAAGAAATATGCACCTCAGATATGCAGGTCAGAATTTCCTAATGGCAGGACAGCTAGATTCGGATCTCAACAAGAGATGTCGAACTTTTCTTGCTTCCATAAAGAATAGGCACCACAAGATATGGTCAGACTTCCCTATCTTTGAGGAGAAGGGTGGAGTCCCTATACTGTAGCCATAAAGCGATTACCTCCAAAAGTGTTGCTGGAAAACTGGCAGGGTAAAGAAACCAAATGCAAATTAACCTTTTTCAATAGCAGCTATTCAATTACGCTTTATGTCCTTAAATTAGTTTTTCGTTATTGCAATCGTCATTGCATTTTTCATATATACAATTTTATTTAAAAATATAAATAATAATACGGAAGAACGATTGAATCTAATATTAAATTTTCTTTAATCACACTTGTAAAATTTATCACTTACTACACAAAAGTGCAGTTTTTAAATTTTATTTTAATAGGAAATTTACTGTATTTGTTCATTTTAGTTCGTCAATTCAGTAAACAATAAGGAAGAATAAAATATTTCTGAAGCGTGGAAATCATATTTAAAATACTTTACCTCTACCCCATTTTAACTAACAAATTTTAAAAATAGGTATTTCACTGAATTATAGAAGATTTTATAACTGAATTATAGAAGAATAATTAACACTATATCGAACACATTCAGTTTTCAGTGCTTTAGAAAAATATCCATGGAGAAACTGACATTCATGTAAGCGACAATTAAATAGCAAGAAACTTAAAATTAAATTATTAAAATTTTCAAAATTTCTTATGAAAATATATAATCAATATATATTCTATCATCGCCAATTTTGTATTTAAAAAGATCAAACCACTAACTTTAGGCATCATTTTTATGTGTGATTTGTTATTTTTTCATTTGATAATATAAAAATATTCTTCTTGTACTATGAAAAATGAGAGGCTGAAAATTGTATGTGTACTGAATTTGCTTAAAAGAGAGGTAAATATGTTTTATAATATTTATACATTGTTTTATAACACTAATACCTACAATACCATTAAACCAATACATCTTTTTATTTAAGCGGCATAATAGGGTTATACGTCTTAAAAATACAATGAATGAAAATTATTTCAACGCAATGTCAAAAATTATAGAGGATATAATCCTATATATATATATATGTATTTTATGTATATAATTATAATAGGTTATATTACAGGTATTTGAATCTGACATTCTCGGAAGGTAATGTCTTCCTTTAATCAACATTATTGCACTATTAGTATATAAGCCCTAAAAGACATTTTCAGAGTAGTGCTCTCCTTTCATTGTCATTGGTGGACTGTTTCAGTGTATACATAAGCTTCTAAAACTATTCTCGAAAAGTAATGTTCTCCTTAATCAATATTATTTGACTGTTAAACATAGTGCCCTGAAAAGTTGTACCTTTTATATAAGCCCTAAAAGAACCCTTCAAAGTAGTGCTCCCCTTCATTGTCAATGGTGACCTGTGTTGTATGCATAAGATTCTAAAACTATTCGGAAAGTTGACCTCCTTTTCATCTCCATTGGTGTATTATTGAGGTGAACTGTTAAAATAGTACCGCTAAAAGTACGTAGTGTCCAAAATACCCCTAGTACTTTAACATAAACCACCCCATTCAAAGTAGTGCTGCCATTTCATTGTCATTGGTGAACTGTTTCCTATATATAAGCTTCTAAAACATTCTCGGCAACTTCCCCTTCCATCTCCATTCTTGTATTATTGGAGATGGACTGTTAAACATAGTGCCGTAAAAATACCCTTAGTGCCTTAACATAGTGACCTAAAAGAACCCCTTCAAAGTAGTGCTCTCCTTTCATTGTCATTGAGGACTGTTTCAATTATATATAAGCTAATAAAACTATTCCGAAAAGTAATGTCCTCCCTTTCATCGTCATTGATGTAAGGAGGTGGACTGTTAAAAATAGTACCCTAAAAGTACATAGTGCCCTAAAAATTGAGTGCCTTAACGTAGCACACCTAAAAGTGCCCCTTAGTGTCTTAAACATAGTGCCCTAAAAAAGAAACCCTTCAAAGTAGTGCTGTCCTTTCATGGTCATTGGTGGACTGTTTCAATTATATATAAGCTAATAAAACTATTCTCGAAAAGAAATGTCCTCCTTTCATCGTTATTGTTATATTATTGGAGGTGGACTGTTAAAAATAGTACCCCTAAAAGTACATAGTGCCTTAAAAATACCCCCCTGAGTGCCTTAACGTAGCACACCTTAAAAGTACCCCTTAGTGTCTTAACATAGTGCCCTAAAAGAACCCCTTCAAAGTAGTGCTGTCCTTTCATTGTCAGTGGACTGAATATAACATAATAAAACTATTCTCGAAAAGTAATGTCCTCCTTCATCGTCATTGGTTTATTATTGAGGGGGACTGTTAAAAATAGTACCCCTAAAAGTACATAGTGCCCTAAAAATACCCCCTGAGTGCCTTAACGTAGCGCACCTAAAGTACCCCTGGGGTGTCTTAACATAGTGCCCTAAAAGAACCCCTTCAAAGTAGTGCTCTTTCATTGTCATGGGTGGATTGTTTCAATTACATATAAGCTACTAAAAACTATTCCTCGAAAAGTAATGTCGTCCTTTCTCCATTGGTGTATTATTGGAGGTGGACTGTTATAAATAGTACCTAAAAGTACATTGTGTCCTAAAATCCTGAGTTCTTTAACAATACCCCTTAGTGCCTTAACATAGTGCCCTAAAAGGACCCCTTCAAAGTAGTGCCTTGTCATTGGTGAACTTTTTCAAGTATACATGTTTCTAGAACTATTCTCTCGGAGAGTAATATCCTCCTTTCCTCTTCATTGGTGTATTATAGGTGGACTGTTAAACATAGGCTCTTAAAAGTATTCCTGGTAGGTAGTGACGTCCTTTTTTGTCTCTGTTGTAAACAAAAGGTATTGGCTTGTCGTAAAAGGCCTTTCTGTGAAAAAATACGCCTTAATAATTTGAATCAGAGTTAAATTAAGATTCCTGAAGTGCGATTCTGTTCAGAGTTATTTTGAGAATATAGTATATCTTTAAGTACAAATAAAAGTAAACGGCTGTGTATTTGGCATCTAAGAATTTGCAGTGGTTTCCAAAAATTTTAAAAAATCATTGAAGTTGCTTTTCTATTTCTTGTTCAAATTTGAACATCTTCGCAATTTTTGTTGGAAGACAGTTAAATAAATTAAATATAAACGTTTTAATTTAGGTCAAATATCTTTAAAATTCTTTGAGGCATATTTATTAATGCGTACACGAATGTTCTCTATATGTATATGTTCTTCTGTATTTATTTAAATAATATTTAGTAAGGCTTCTTCTCATTATTTAAAGCAGACTTGTTACTTTTGTAAATATTATTCTATACGCCTTATCTATAGTGGAAAATACTTGCAGCTAAACACTCACTATTATTTAATATGCCGTAGATTTAATATAATCTAAGGAATGTTTTTTATTATTGTAACAAGATTTTAAACACTTAAAAAGTAGCTAATGAATCAAATATTCTACACATGATAAGTTCCTATATGTCCTATCCCTATTGGAAAGCACTTGTAGCTAAACAGTCTCTATTATTTAATATACCATACTTTTAATGTAACATCTATTTAAGGAATAATTTAATTATCCTAACACCATTTTCAAAACTTAAAAGTAGCTAATGAATCAAATATTCTACACATGATAAGTTCCTGTATGTCCTATCCATATTAGAAAAATTGTAGCTAAGCTGTCTCTATTATTTAAAATACCGTAGTTTTTAATCTAACATCTATCTAATGAATATTTTTAATTATTGTGACACCATTTTAAATACTTAAAATTAGCTAATGAGTCAGATATTCTACACATGATCCGTTTCTATATACACTATTCATATTGGAAAATACTTGTAGCTAAACTGTCATATTTAACATACAGTAGTTTTTAATATAACATCTATCTAATGAATATTTTAATTATTGTGACACCATTTTGGAGAAACCAGGTTCTCCGTTAATCTTGCAAATCGTCGTCATGACACCATTTTAAATACTTAAAAATAGCAAATGAATCAGATATTCTACATATGACACGTTTTTTATTTAAATTGTGCTACTTAAATATAATATTACATAAAAAGTCTAATTTGCTAACTTTTGATTGACCAGATGTTATTTATAAATATTTCTTAGTAAGTCTTTCTTCATCTAATTTGATTTAATTTAATTTTTATTTTGAAATCTTATTTTCACAAGTTTTTATACGTGGCACAATAAAATTTACTACGAAAAATATCGATGAGTAAAATATTACAATATACTTTATTGCATGAAAATTGATTTCAAATATATATAGACTAGTTATTCCTGATATTAAACAGTTATTAAAAAGTGACTCAACTATATTAATCGATTATCATGCTTACTTAATTTACAACGCCAACTTTACATTTGCCATTCATTTAGTCAATATGAATGCATCCAAATGATTATGTAACTTTTTCAGTCAGTCTCATTGCTTTTCTTTGCAGGATTACGATATTGTGATTGGCTGGTATGCTGATGATCCCGAAATGACAAACATGAAGTACGTCGATGGTATGGACCTTACACAAAAATCATTTTGTGAAGCGGATAACAAAACTAGAGTAAGATTATTAATACGTTATTTAAAAAAAAATTATTTTTACCACTCAAGAGCCAAAACATTATGACCACCCCTACAATTTGCAATGAACTCGCCTGGATGACGTGAAAGGCACGTGATCAGGTGGAAGTGGTATTTAACTGCTGCTGGAGAGTCTGAAGAATCATTCTTTCACTTACTTCTGTGTTTGATGGGAAAGGCTGCGGGCCAACTCGTTATTGACAGGTGGTCATAATGTTTTAGCTCTTGAGTGTATATATATTTATACGGGGCCTGAATGGCCGAGTGGCTAGTGGTCTGGCGCTCGGTACCACAGGTTTCGGGTTCGGTGGTGCCATCGATGTTTGTAGTCGTTTTGAAACCACTTTAAGTCGCAGGTCCCGGTCTTTATGACTGTTGGGCGTAGAGCTGACAACCCTACAACGTAAAAAAAAAGAAAAAAATCTTCGTCTCGAAATCTGCCAGTAGGTAGACGGCCTTGGCCCACAGTGGGCTGTTGCGCCAATGATGAGGATGATATATATATATATATATTTATGGACGGATGGGCCCTGTAATTAAAGCTGAGGGGAAAAACCCAACACTAAGAAAGACTTGTGTTAGATAAACGAAATTTGTCAGGCGTGTTTATACATCTGAAAGGTGCAATCGATTCAATTTTCGCACAAGTGTAGCGCTGTTAGCGCCACTCGGAACATGCAAATCAGGTTTGCCTTATATGCGTGCTGTTAAGTTAGTGAGCGATGTTGAGCTTTGCAATTTGACGTATTGAGTTGATGTTAGCCAAGAATGCCTTTAAGAACAGGAAGAAGCCATTATCAACAGCTCACCGATTTTGAACGAGGGCGTATAATAGGCCTACGAGAAGGTGGACTTTTCCCGCGACATTGCAGAAAGACTTGGCCGGAATGTGCCCACTGTGCTTGATTGTTGGGAGCATTGGCTCAAGGGGATGGTACTGACTCAAGAAGACCGTGTTCCGTGCGGCCACGTGGCACAACAGAGACGGAAGACCGCCGTATTCGGCGAACTGCATCTGAGGCTGAAATTGAGCTGCAATTGGTACCACAGTGGCACAACTTACTGTTAGAAATCGGTTTCTTCAAGGGCAGATCCGAGCCAGGCGCCCTGATGTCTGCATTCCACTGACTGCAAGCTATTGTCGTTTGCGATACCAGTGGTGTGAAGACAGGGCGGAGTGGAGATCTGTTGTGTTTTCGGATGATGGCCTTTTTTGGGTCCGTACCATTACCTCCCTCTTTAAGTGTCTTCAATTCAAATTTAAACTCATTCTGATGAGAGGTTCTTTTTTACAGCATTTTGAATGTGGGACATTAATTATAATCACCCTGTATATACACTCAAGAGCCAAAACATTATGACCACCTGTTCATAACGAGTAGGCCCACCTTTGGCGCGCAACACAATTTCAATCCGCCTTGGCATGGATTAATACCACCACTTAATAACAGTGAAATACCACTCCACCTGATCACGTGCCTTCCACGTCATCCAGGCGAATTCATTGCAAATTGTAGGGTGGTCATCATGTTTTGGCTCTTTATTGTATGTTGTATACATATGTATGTAATAACTAAGTCAATTAAAATAATCAAACGTTAGAAAATAAAAATATTAGCAGATTTTTATTGAGCTAATTTCATTTAATTTAGGTCATTTATCTTGCCTTTATAGTTATAATAATATTGCATAATTTTTTTTTAATATAAACTTCATTTAATCTCATTCCATTTGACATTGTATTTTTACAAGTGTTTATTCGTAACACAAAAATGTTATCACAAAGAAATTAAAATTTAAAAAAAATTGTTTTCTTGTTTGTTTTTTTAAATGTAAAAGAGAATAGCAAATTCCGGTTCATATAATAAAGCTAAAGACCAAATTAAAAAAAAAAAAAACTTTTGAATAAAATAATATTTTGATTAACTAAAATGTGGTTCATTTCTGTTTAAATATCAGAGAGTTATGTAAAGATTAAATGTTTAAAAGAACTTATCTACAGTATCTATTTATTATTAATATCTATAAAATGAGCTAATCAATGACTAAGTTTGAAGTTTTACAAAATATAATTTTATTATGCATATAGGCTTTTTATAGTGAAAATACATAATAATAAGTTCCATTATTATTTTTATTCAATTGTTTTTTAAAATATTTTATCAATATTAAAAATTCGCCTTTTTGTGCTGGAAATGAAATTAAAATTAAGTATTTAATAGTCGTACAAAAATATAATTAATGTAAATTATACATATTCTTTAGGAAAATTAATTTAGTTTTATGAATAAATTTATTTTATTGATTGATAGTTGTTTGAAAATGAAATAATTAAATATTTTTATTTTAGGAACAGAGATATTATAGGATGGCACAAGAGAATTTGAAATTTATTACGGTAGGTTAATAACTTAATAAAAATGTATTGCTAATTTTTACTAGTTGCTTTCCTATTAATGAATTAAGCTGATGTTCTTATAATAGTTATAGTTATAGTATCACGCACAAATAATATAGAGTAGAAGCTCTTTAAGTCGAACCTCGATAAGTCGAAAACCACCATTACTCGAAATTTCAACCCTCTATATGTCGAAATATTGAGCTACTTTGATTTATATTTTCCCTCCGTAACTCGAAAAAAAAAAATTGGACCTCTGTATCTCGAACATTAGCAATGTTTGATTTTACAACCTTTCACAACTCGATCATAGCTCGAAGAAAAATAAATTACCGACTTTAAGGATTTGCCGGCAATGCACGTCATTGTTTCTGAGAAAACAATGTATGAGTATACAGTAAAAAAGAATAACCAATTCTACGAAATATTCTTATCATAATTCTTATTCTTGCTATTGATTTCATTTGAACTGTAGCGAAGCAAATCTTTTGTTGTCGATTGCAAAAATATCAGAAGTAGTTTGGTTTTACTGCAATACACATCTATTTTAACAATAATATAATATTGTTAAAAAATGAGTGCTGTGAAACATAAACTGAAAACTTTGATTCTCGCTTTATTTATTTTTAACTCTCTAACTCAAATAAGTTAGAAAGAATCCAAACCTCTACTAGTCGAATATTTCCTTACAAAATCCGCGTAAATCCTCCATAAGTCGAAAACTCTATAACTCGAATTATTTGTCGCCTTCCTTGAAATTCGACTTACAGAGGTTCTACAGCACTTAATAATATACATACAAAGGATGGAAAAGTACTCACAACAATAAGTTGTTGTTGTTCTAATGCAGCTGGCGAAACAGAGATTGTTTTATGCAATGAACAAGGATTATTCACCGTTGTTACTCATTAAGCACTATCGAGAAATATCTGCAAATATCGAAAAATATCTATCGAAATCCTTATCGAAAAATATCTGGAAATGTATAAAATCGAAAAATTATCTAGAAAACTCCTCCAAAACAGTCACATACTGCTTGTTAATTCGAATTTGAGTTCTTGTAAGAAAAGTTTAGAATTAATGGTGACTAGCTGTTGTTCTAATGCAGCTGTCAATAAAGAGACAGTTCATCTTGAGGCCATAAGCAAGGGCTGCACCACTGTTACTCATTGAGCACTACCCAGGGCGCACGTGTAGCTTGAAGACAGGCTACGGACGCGAGAAGCACTATACCCACAACACTTTACTATCCTATTAGACCAAGACCTACGACTTAAAGTGGATTCCGTACCATTTACAAATATCCATAGTATCACCTGGATTCGAACTGAAACCGGTGGTACCGAGGCCGAATAATATGTGCACAAAGTATTGAAAAGTACTTACAACAAAGAGTTTCATAACATGATTCAAAGCGCACTATCAAAAGACATAAAGTAAGATGGATATCAATAGAAAATCAATCTGACTTTTTGTAAACCACTGATCCACTGTATTCGGAGTTTATACAAGCATTTTGGTTTTCTTTTGCGTAAAACAACATAATAAATATAGTCAATTAAATCATATAAGTAGAAAATAAGAATTAATCATATAAGTTGTAAAATAATAAAAGTAATCTCCTTACAGATATAGAAGACGGCACTGTTTTCTAGCCGCTGTAATTGTAATCTGATACGATGGCTATTATAAATATAATAAATCAATAAATGTGCGTATCCTCCTTCGCATTGCAAGACCACCCCTTGTGGCGTTCAGAAGAAATCGTCAGAAAGCATCAAGACTTACCCGAGGACGCACGGTGCAACTGGCGCTGCCATCAGTTACAATCTCTCATTCCGAGAGAAAATAACTTTATTTAAGCTTTAGAAGTGGATTCCTTCCACGAATCTTTAACTAGATGTCTTTAAATGTGAGTGCATGTTGTATGTTAAATATTGTTTGTAGTTAATTGTGGTATTTAGGTCGTATCTACGTGCTTGTAAATAAAGCTGTGTCTCAAACCAACCACACCCTGATCCAGCTGCACATAAAATTGTATCATGTAAGTCTGTGTTTTTAAATGGATGATAGTAATCAGTAAACAAAATTGATGATGAATAACATGTAACTAAAAAAAGAAACTAAGTTTTATTACTTGTTGATAATAGTAAAAGATTTTTTTTTTTTTACATTATTAGTTTTATATGTCTGACTAAATATAACATTGTACTGTTTTTTTTTTTTTTTATTCTTTAGTTTTTTTTTTTTTAAAGATCGTAGGCGCCAAAAACGAAAAAAAAAAAAAAAAAAAAAAAAAAATTGTATTTATTTTGATATTTATTTCAGTAATACATTTTAAATAGTAATTTAAAGTAATATTGCAACTGTACGAGAACAAAAAAAAATTAGTAATACAGCTTATGTTCTGGTTAAAGTTTAAAGTTAATGTTTCTGTGTAACATGGGCTAGGTGGAAGTATTTTTTAATCTCGTTTTATTGTTATTCAGATTGGATGTGAAACGAGATTGCCAGAAGCAACCTGCCAACGTTTTCAAGAGGTGACAGTAAGTTCTTTAAAATTATGTTCCTTTTTGTTTCTCCTTTTCTGTGTTCATTTCAGATAAGTATTGGATAGGAAAAGATGCTATGAATCTCAAATGCAAAAAGGGTTCCCAATGTTTCAGTTGCCAAAAAGTTGGACCACAGCTACTGAAAAAATTGCTCTTGTCCCTATTCAATTGTTGCTGCTCAACGGTCACTTTAACCACCCCAATTTTAAGGCAAATGGTAAACCTTGCTCTTGAAATATATGGATAAATTCAAACCAGAAAATGACGAGAAAAAAAAAAAGGTGAATTAATGAATTGACCGATATTTACTTAGTCGACTAGACTTTTTGAACAATTTATTTATTTGTCTTAAAATAATGATTCTAATGATTGTGACAAAATATATTAGGTTCGTTACAAGATAAATGAAAAACATGATCTCAGAAATCACTAAAAATATAGGGTGATTATAATAAAAATCCCATTTTCAAAAGCTTTAAAAAAAAATTACTCGTCACAATGAATTTAAATTTCAATTGAAGAAGGGGTAAAAAGTACGGCATCAAAAAAAGTTCCAAAGTGTATTAATAAATGGCGCGCCGTAAACTGCCTAACGAAAGTTAATTCAGCTGCCAGTGATATTTTGATTAGAAATGACAATGTATTTGGCATGAGTTGCACATTAAACCAATTGCAGTGTTAGTGTTCTTGATGGTTTCGCTTTTTGACGGCATAAAATGACTTCCAAGTGATTCAACAGTTGTGATACTATTAGTGGAAACCCCATCCACCACGGCAAATGTCATATTGGTCATTGGTCATAACAAATTGGATGGAAAAACGGTGGAACTTTTTTTTTAATGCCACGCCATTTCACCCTTCATCGAGTATTTTCAGTTCAAATTTGAACTCATTATGACGAGTGGTTCTTTTTTACAGCATTTTGTTTGTGGGAATGACAATCACCCTATATTTATTTCCTCAAGCTTTTATACATATTTATTTTATTATTAAGCATTTTATAAATTATTTTATACACCATCATTATGTAATATGCCAGTAACAATCAGTTTTTTCGCCATGGAAACAGATTAATCATTTTATCTTTATTTCATATCAGCATGATTCGTTTAGTTACAAATTCATGTTTCTTGTAAGTCTAAGGAATGGTACTGATTAATATCGAAGTACCACTCTAAAACCATAATGTCAAAGAATTGTTAATACCATAATTGATTCCACAAATGATGTTTTTTTATTGTCTTGATTAATAGAGTCAGTATCATTTTAATATAATTTTTAAATTATATTATTAAAATATATTAAATAATATTACTAACTTAAATTAAATGATATTATTAAATTTGTTATTTTAAAAGTCGTTAAGTCTATTATTTTATTATTATTTTAAATTTTTATTAAATAATATAATTAGCATTTATTTAGTTTGTTATTTTAATAATCTATATTATTTTATTATTATCTTAAAGTATATTATTAAATTTTTATTAAATAATATAATTAACTTTTATTAAAATTGTTATTTAATAGTCAGCATTATTTTATTCCTATTCTTCTATGCAAAATTATTGAAGACTTATCATATTATTTGAAACCAAAATGGTGTCCAAAAAGTCGATGGTAGTCTTTTTTAGCACTCTGTGTTTTCTTTAAATGTATTAATTGTTGAAAAAGAGTTTTAACAGAAGAACTTTGCAAAAATGTGTTTTATTTTTTCAATTCCTACTATTAGTTCATAATCTCCATATATAAATCTTGTTCAAATTTTCAATTGTTAACAAAATACTTTTTTATTCATTCACTCAAGTTAAAATATATTTTTTTAACTTGTAGTGGATGTCACTTCGTGTTAAAACGGTTTTTCAAATATTAATTTTTCATTAAATTTAATTAATAAATTAAATTTTTTTTAGATTTAAGTTGCATGTATCTAATAATAGATGGCGCCGGATATAAGAAGAAAATTTCAACTTTATTTGTAAAGTAGGAATTGAATTAAAAAAAAATTATATTACTTGTTATATAATTTTTGCTATATCTCTTTATAGAAATGTGCCGGAATATTATATCAGGAAATGGAGCTCAATGGCAAATGTGGTGTTGATGTTCTCTGAACGTCTTAAGCATATAAATTTGCATTTCAAAGATTCAACAAAGGATAATTCTTAAAAAATGTGTAACAGTTATAAGCTGAAAACACAGCACCGATTTTTTTTATTATTTTATATAATTTATCACAAAAATGTATGCGTAAATGTATAAAAAATTTGGTTGTAATTTCTTTGATAATATCTCACAATAAAACACTTTTAAAAAAATCAATTTATAATATTTCTGTATATATCGCCCAGATTTACAAACGGATATTTGAATCAACACATGTATTAAATTTTAAAATTTTATTATACTCTAAGCTTCACCGTGGTTATATATTAGTAAAAGGATTATAATATTAAACAAACTTAGCATATTTAGAGTTTGAATTTTGGGTCTATTGTCATTTTTTTGCACAATATGGATTATGTTTCAAAATATATAATAAACCCCTCACTCAAATTTGAAAGCAGACAGGCTTTATTGTGGGTAATTACATTA
>BPLR01006238.1:0-29270 GCA_021605095.1 Caerostris extrusa
AACAATTATGCATAAATTTTCATAGCTGATTACAAAATGGTACAAGTCCAATTTTGAAAAAAATGTTTCTTGTCAGAATTTATTTTGGCTAATGCAGTTAATGTATACTGCAATCTCAATTTTTTGACACTATTTTGAATTGATTCTACCAAGAGAGAAAACCTTAAAAAAAGTTTAACAAATCAATATAAGAATAGATTAACTTGTACCACTTTCAAAAACAAAAACGGCTTTTCAGTTTATGACTACAGAAGTCAGACTTTTTTAATTTATGCATAAAATTTTCATTATTGAGGTATTAGAATACAAAAATGGTACAAGTACAATTAAAAAAATGTTTTTGTCAGAATTTATTTTTGGCTAATGAAATTAATCTATACTGCATCCTTAATTTTTGACCCTATTTTAAATTGATTCTAACAAACACGAAACCTTAAACATATCAATATAACAAGAGATGAACTTTTACCCTTTTGAAATAAAAGGTCTTAATTATTTTCGGCTTATTTCTATTGACATCAGATTTTGTAACTTCACTTCTAATTTTTATTTTATTTTGTATTTTATTTATTTGGGAATTAAAATCATTTTCTTTACGCATGCTATATTATGAGTATACCTGTTATATCATATTCAACTAATCCAAGCACATAGAGGCTAAGGTGTGCAAGGTTTTTTTTAATCATTAAAAAAACATGTTCATTTTTTCTACACAAAATGATTAAACACCATGTATTCATTTGGAAATGCAAAATTTGTTTTTGATATACAGCGTATATATTATATCATCATCTAGTATTTTTATTTTACTATTGTAATTGTAATAAGCTTTATTACCAATTGATAAATTATATCGGACAAAATAAATGTTATTTAGTTTTGTTACGAGTTACACAAGTCTTATGAAAGATACAAACGTAGAGATGTAGAAAGTTTTAACTGATGATTTCAATAAGATAAATGTCAAACATACACATGTCTACAGTCTGCTTAAAAAGTATCCGGAATTATTAAATAAAACACACAAAAATAATTCCATTTGTCAAAAATTCTTTGTCATCTTAAAAACAGGACCCTCAAACACAGTATCAACAATGGCAGCACTTGATCCAATCCCCATTCATGTTTCGTAGATTAATTGAGGTTTTGCATTCCGGACGTTTAACGAATTTTCTTTTATGACCTCAATCGAGTCAAGATATCTGCCCCGTAGTGGTAATTTTAGTTTTGGAAACAGGAAAAACACATGATGTCCTATCATATGATTGTTGTGCTTGGTCGGTAAATTTGGGGCGAAAACCTCTTTCACAATGATGGCTTTGTGTGTGATATAAAACCATAAACTGTCCTTCCTCAAATATGTCCTTTTTCAAAGAATATTTAACACAAACCCATCACGACGCCTAAATAATATTCCTTATTCACCATCTTTCTCTTTGGAAGGAATTTCTTTGAAATTTTTCTTTTGGAACGAGTGCAACACACTACGGGTAGTTAAAAAAATGTCAACATGACATTAATTTTTGAGCAATTTTGACGCAGCATTTTGAGAGTAGGCTCGTTTTCGAAGCATTATTCCGACGACTTCGTTGTTTGCATGTCATACTCATAAACCCATGTCTCTTTACCAGTTATTATACGTTTTGTGAAGGTGGAATTCGTAGAATCGCGAGAAAGCAAGTCTTCAGCGACCTGCTTTCAATGTTCTTTGAACCAGATTGTGCTCTTCTGGAATTAGTAGTGCGGCAACGAGTTTCGGGCTTCACAATGTTATGAATGGACTTACAAGGTACGGTCACTTCTTGAGCCAACTTTCTAATGATATATTTCGCCACCAACTTCTTGAATTTGTAGATGTTTTGTCTGTCGTAGCAGTTGAAGATCTATCAGAACGAGACAAATCAATTACCAGTTTTACTAACTTCTTTTGACTAACCTATACTATTCGTATGTTTGTGTATTTGACATACGCGATTCACTGTAGGTCTTTTGCACCTTTTAGCATTTGGCATAATAAATTTCATTTGAAACATATAATTTAAATGAAACCCTTTTGCTAAACTAATTTTTCATTTGCAAAAATTGCAGAGCACTCAAAAAATTACCAAGATAGCTGCTATCGACATACTAAAATTTCGCGTGGTAATCCAGCACAGTGCTACAGACTTACGAAAAAAAGTCTATAGTGATATATTTTACGATAAAGTTTAAGATTATTATTTCCATGTATTTTGACAAAGATTATGTCTACAGTTGGTTTTGACTTGAGGACAGTAATGTAGAGAGCAAAATAATTTGGTTTATAATGTTTTAAATGAATTTGATAAAGCAAAAGTATTGAAATTATTACACCTTTGCTTTTCCTACAGTAAATGCTGGGTAGCGTGCCGTTGCGGTCTTGTGAAATGCGCACCAAACAAAATCTGAAAATTCTGAAATAAGAAACACGAAAAAAAAAAAAAACCCCTTCGAAACGTGATAAGTACAACCAAAACTAAAGCTCACACTTTTATGCAGGTAATAAGCAGGTTAAATGTTTCGCTTGGAAAGTCTTTTCGTCAGATACGAAAAGGAATATGGAGAGGTAAATACAGTCTCAATTAAGGCATTAATGACATTTCTTTCACGATGGATAAAATTTGTCCTCCTCCACATTGTCATTATCATCACTAGGATTTAACAAGCTCACTTTTATGTGCTATGTGCACGCGTTTTGTTAGGTTCAAGATGGAGTGTGGGAAGTTATGAATCCCATAGTCACTCATTCTTGATGGAGGGTGTATAGTACATTCCAAATTAAGCGGTACCAATAAATCCAGCTTCATTTAAAGAAAAGATAACCCTTCTTTCTAGATAGACAAAACGTCGTCTTCCTCTACATCACCATTATCATCCTTGATGAAATTTTTCAGTGGCTAACGGCACTTGATTAAATGCCTGGCCATAAAGAATGTGTTTTTATCAACTTTAGAATTTCTCCGTCTTTGATGACTTTCCATATTTATAATTTAGGCATATGAAATTTTGGTGTAATGGCTTAGTGCAAATTAATCCATCAAAATTCGTCTAGTTTTAAACTTATGAAATTAAGATAAGCGCCAATCCATAAATTGCTCGAAACGTGACATTAGCTCAAAATTTCGTCCTCCTGAATATTTATCCAGTAAACAAAATGCTTAGAGTAGTCGAAATATCTCACGGAACGGAATAAACATTACCACTGATGAGTTCCCCGACTTCCGCGATAAAGAGTTCACTTCAAAAACCTATAACCGCTTTAAAGTTTTCATCTTGAAAACGCAATTTAATGCGGCATCAAACCGTGTCACACGCTCCAACAAGAAAACCTGCAACGATTGATGCACACAGGCCCCGGTTCTCATATTTGCATATTGATTGAGATTATTAAGGGTAAAACGTCATTTAATTGCACTCTCCAACAACGCAGCACGGATCTTCTAAAAATGACAGCCTTTCCCACAACCTGTGATTAAAGGCCATCATCATCTGGCGGACACAACGGCGTTCAAGAAAATGGCCAGGTGCCTTCGGGTGCTTTTTTCCCATTAGTTATTTTGGCTGGTTTGCTTCGATAATAAAAATATCGAGTCGCTCGACCAACTCCAACCATTTTAATCTGGGGCGTAATTTGTAAGAGTAGCAGTTTATTTTGAAAAGTAGAAAATCAATTGCCCACTCCCCATAGTTGGATTTCTTTTTGTTTATACTTTTATTTCTGTCTTCACTTTGGTAAGAGGAACTAATTGAAACCCATAAGTTGGAAGCAAGTTCGGACATGAAGCAGGTTATTACCCCCGAACCCCCCCCCATTTCATTCTAGGGTGCAGAGTTGGCTGATTACCCAAGGCATAAAATAGGATGTAAAAATTGGAGAGGAGGGATTGCCTGAGGGAAAAAACAATTTTGGATCATTTGGTTTTTAGTGAATGGAACAGGTAGACCCCCGAGGTTGTACTCGATGGAGTTATGTTGGGTGTACTGTAAATTACTGGAGCCGGACTATTAGGGATTGTATTAGTTGAAATTTCTTGCAAAAGTACTTCGTGTCATCACGTCAGCTTTTTAAAAATCATTAAAAGTAAGGCTGTAAGTAAGTTTCATCATGTTTAAAATAGATTCTTCTCATTTTTGAATTATTTGATAACTGCTCGTAAAACTACATATATTAGATGTCTTGAAGCATATAGTTGGAATTACATAAGATATATGGCTCCATCAATTGAATTTTAATTTTTGCTATTCATTAAGTATTTTTTGTACATGCCTTTGAATAATTATTTCAAAATTATGCTGATTTTTTTTTTTACCAATGACATATAAATATTTAAATATTGAATGTATTATGTTATTCGTAGTTTTTCTCAGTTCATTAATTAAACAAAACGGCATGCTGATTTGAATTTAAAAAAAAAAGAAATATATGAATAGTCATTTAATACCTAATATTGTTCTTATAAGATAATCAAATGTTTAATTAAACCATGAGACTTCGTCAATTATCTTAATATGAATTTGATATCATTAATATGTGTAGTCGAAGTACTTCTAAATTATATATTTCGAAGCATACAGATAAGCAAATGTTTAATTAAACTGGGAGACTTGCGCCAAATTATCTTAGTAAGAATTTTATATCATCAATAAGTATGGTCGAAGTATATCTCACAACTATAGAGTACACTATAGATAGTATAACTCCTTTTTTGAATGCATTGATAATTAATTTTGCAAAGATATTTAATGGTACGGCTATTGAATAGTATTTATTTAAATAAATGATCAAATTTTAAGAATAATATTAACTTATTTTCTTCTTATTATTCAAATGAATAATACATTCTCTAGAAAGGAAAACAAAAATATTAAAAAAACTATTTATTTAGTTAGTATTTAATTTTTAGTTAATTTCCAAAAAAATAATTTTAACAGACTTTGAACGCACTTTCTTTCTTTTTATCTTTGCTTATTATTCAAGTGAATAGAAGAATGAAAATTATAATATTAAAAAATATATTTATTAATTTAAACGCAGTATACGTTTAGCATTGCTAACATTTTAATTTCCAAAACAATTTTTAATTTCCAACTTTTATTTCCTGCTAACTCTTTTCTTTTTCACTGTGTAGTATGTTAACCTTTACGTCTTTTTTTTTTTTTTATCTGCTAATTATTTAAATGAATAATAGTTTTCTAGAAAAACAATAATATAAAACAATTTATTTAGCTAAATGCATCTTAAATTTACAATTTTTGTAAAATTTAAACTTTGCTTTTTAACTTTAAATTTTCAAAACAATTTATAATTTCCAACTTTTGTTTTTTATATCTTTTAATTTTTCTTTCTATTGTATAGAATATCAACCTTTCTATTTTTTTTTCACAAAAATTTTATTATCTGTTAATTATAAAAGTGCCAAATAATACGTTCTCTAGAAGAATGAAAACAATAATATTAAAATGATCTATTTTTCCAGTTAAATGCAGCTTAAATTTAGCCTATTATATTTTTAATTTTCAAAACACAACTTTTTTTAAACAAACTTTGAATTTTTTTTTTTTCTGTCAACAAATTCTTCTCGTTGCCACACAATAGAAGGAAATAGTAAAAAAAAGATATAAGTGGAAAATAATAGGTGTAACTGAGGATAACTTTAAATAATGATATTAATTATTTCACAATGTTTTGTATCAAGTGTCACAGTGTCAACTTGTTTTTTAAAGTAGTGACATACCTTACACTGTCCAATCAATTTTTAACATTTATTTCTTTATCTAACGAAAACTCACAGAAATTATCAGAATATATTTTAGATTAACAGGATTTTAAAGAGCAGTTGATTGTATTTTATTTTATTAGTATACGAATAGATATACAATCAAACAAAATAACAATTTTTTGTCTTTCTTTTTTTTTTAAAAAAATACAAAAATTCAAAATTGTTCCTTTTAACTGAAAGGCAAATGTTAAAATTGTACTTATATTTGAAATATGAGCAAAATATGTTCTCTAATGTTTACACTTAAATTCTGAAATATATTTTTCAGTGTTTTAGTTTTTAGCATAATGATTATTAGTGGTTTTCAGCAGAAAGAGGTAATTAAAGATTGTTTACAAAATATTATGGTTTGCCATTTATATATCACAAATAAATACTTTAATTTAACGAAAAGGTAATTATTTGAACTAATTTTATCAATTTAGTAGTTAGAAGTAATAAATAATAATTAGGTTTTTATTAAAATATTGTTTACTAAGTACTTAAATTTTCTAATTTGAGAAATTAATTCTTAGAATATAATAACTTCAAAATGTTTGTAAACATTTTAAAAGCAGCCTAAATGTAAAAAGTAATGAATGTGAAATATGCATTATGAATAATTCGGCATATTTAATGTGTTGAAATATATTTTTGTCTTATTTATTTTTTTAAACAAATTTCTATTTAAAAATCATTGAAAATTTTTTCACATTCGATGTGATTGTATATAATTATTATTGTTTTATTAAGAATAGACTTGCATTAAAAACTTAACATATTAATGTAATTGCTTACCACTATGACATCCTAACGTTCATTATGTATTTTCTTAACTTTAATTTTATAATATTTTGCGATTCGATTATATTTTCTTTCAGCACAACCATTATTATTTTATTTGGGGCGATAAAAAAAAATAAAATCTAAAAATGCTTCTTTTTTATTTTTATTTAAATAAAAATCGAATAATTTTATAAAATGTCCGATTTGTATCCGCTTTTAAGCAAAAAATCGTCTGTTCGAGAGTTAGAAATAGGAAATGACGTCATAGCTTTCAAAGTCTTAATTTGTTATTCATATTTCGTTTTTAATATTCCTTTTTCTTATTGTTTTATTTTTATTCAGTTATTTTTTTAAAAGGATCCCATATATTTTTTTATTTAGTTAAGATCGATTTCATTTTAAATCGATTTTCCTTTTTATTTATTTTTTATAGGTTTACGTTAAATGATAAGGACAATTTGAAAAATGGAGTTGCTTATCACCATGACATCTTGATGTCTTCGTTATGTATTTCTCTTCAACTTTAATTTTATAATATTTTGTGATTCGATTATATTTTCTTTAACCCACACATTATTATTTTATGTGGTTGGATAAACAAAAGATTCCGGAAAAACCTTCTTTTTAATTTTTATTTAAATAGAACCGAATTATTTTATAAAATGTGATTTATATCAGCTTTTAAACAAAATTGTATGATCATGAATTACAAATAGGAAATGACGTCATAGCTCTCAACGTCTTAATTTGTTATTCATAATTCGCATTTAATATTCCTTTTTTATTGTTTTATTTTTATTCAGTTTTTTATTGTATTCCATGTATATTTTTTTTATTTAGTTAATGTCGATTTCATTTTTAATCGATTTGCATTTTTATTCATTTTTATAGGCTTAGTTTAAATGATAAGAAAAATTTGAAAAATTGAATTGCTTATCACTATGACATCTTGATGTCTTCGTTATGTATTTCTCTTAACTTTAATTTTGTACTATTTTGTGATTAATACTTTGTGATTCCTCCCCATTTTTATATTTATTTAAATAGTAACTTTTTTTTTTTTTAATAAACTTCGATTTATATTCGCTTTTAAACAATTTTAAAAAATCGTTTGCTCGAGAGTTACAAATAGGAATTGACGTCATAGCTGTCAACGTCTTAATTTGTTATTCATAATTCGCTTTTAATATTCTTTTTTTTATCGTTTTATTTTTATTCATTTTTTTTATTTTAAATGGATTCTATTTTTTTATTTACTTAATACCGATTTCATTTTTAATCGATTTTCATTTTTATTTATTTTGCTATGACGAAATTTTTCATTATTAATTACTATAAAATTTTTTTTTTCATTGTCGTTTTTAAAATTTCACAGAGGTATACAAACCAATCAATTATGGTGAAATTTTGCAATTTGTTGAATATTTTTTTTAAACTTATTATTGAACGATGAATGTATTGAAGTAAAATATGTTATGTTAATGAATGAAGCAAAGCAGCACCAGGCATTATGCGAATTTATAATAAATTTATAACTTTCGATGAAAAAAATATTTTACGGTATTTTATATTTTTTTCAGAGTAAATTTATTTTTGTTATCTCTTAAAAAGTCTTCATAGTTTTTCTAAAAATTATAGCAAATTTTTTTATTTAAGACAAAATGAATATTTAATGAATTAATTACCTGTTCTTTGTAAAGAAAAATATAAAACTCTAAACGAAGGATTTTGTTTAAAAAATTAGATGTGTTGAATAGAAATATAATTTAGTTAAATAACGACGAAATGTAAGAAAAAATTAATTTTATAGAGCGACAGAGAGAGGAAAATTTGTGAAAGCAAGTTCTGTATGTAATAAAAGTTACTTAACTCTATGTAGATTTTAAAAATTTAGGAGAATAAATATTTCGAGATAAAATAAAAACAATTAAATATTTTATATAATGCCAGCAATGATACAATTAATATAAAAATATTTGCACCATTTTTATTCTTTACTTATTAATAATTTTTTATTATTTATTTCTATTAGTTCAATTAATAACTTATATGGCTATTTTCCCATATATATATATATATAACTTTTATGTATTTTATTATTTTTACAAGTTTTCCGTAACTGATGATCTTTGTTTTTACAATCATGTTTGTTCTTTTTTTCCAATTCGAATAATCAAATTTTTAAAAATGCACTTAATTTAAATGTATATTTCATTAGTATTTTTGATAATAAGACAAAAACATGTGTTTTCGTAAAAATCCTATTTTCGTTGTACCAAATATTTATATGTTGAAAAATATTGTTTTATTTATGTCTAAATATTTAACGCTGTAACTTAATCAATCAAAAATTGAAATATAGCTGTATTGGATATTTTTATTTCAATTTTATAAGACTTTGGATTAAAGTAGTAAATTCTTTTACTTGTTTAGGAAATTGTATAGTTGTTTTAACTAATGAATCGTGTTTATGAAATAAAGATTAATATTTCATTTGTCAGTTTATAAAATTTTGTACTTTGTTACTTGCTCTGCAAAATTAATTAATTAATTATTTAATTAGTATTTAGTAGTAACTAATAATAAATAGTAATTACTTAAATTATTTAATTAAATTAAAAAGAAAATGAATAAATTTCAGGAATGGTTAAAGTATTTTATAGGACCATAAAAATAACATCTTTCATTTCTGTTCACTTGGCAATCTTAATACCACAGAATCTTGCACAAGAATAAATATTATAACAAACAAATATAAGCAAACTTCATAATATAGATACACTTTGTTTTTAAATATTCTATAACAAAGGACTCGGTGTGTATGAACTTTCACATGCTTCCATTTGGATTGTTTTCCCCAAATTGTTATTGTTAGTAGCGGGTTCCTCGTTGTACAATCTGAATTATGCTGAACTTGCTTTCTGGGTTTTTAAAGCAAATAATCCCAGAAATAAAGGGCACTGTAACATTTCAAACATCATACTAAAAATCATGACCCAAATGTTAATGGTAAAAGTATCGTGCCTAAAATCCTTAGTTGCACATAAACAGTAGACGTCATTTTGGACCCGAAAAAAATATAAGGTATCTTTTAATGTGTAACAATATATGATACTCAGGCATAAGTTTCCTCTTCAAAAAAATAAAAGGTATTATATAATCTACAAGACCGTATAATCTGAATGTTAAATTTTGAGCGAAAAGAATAAATGATAACGTATAATTTGCAGTTCCCTGTAAATTACTGGCCATTAAAATTGCTTCATCAAGAAGGCGACATGCTACAAATGTGAAATTTAAACGACACGAATAAAGTACTGTGATATGCAAAAGATTAGCTTTTCAGCGCATTCAGACAAAACAGGCACCGGTAACGACACTTACAATGTGCTTAAGTGAGGAAATTGTTCAGCCGGTTTCCCATGCACAAATTGCATTTCAACGTTGTTGTCTGGTGAAATGCTGTTGTGATGCCACGTCTAAGAAGCAGAAATGCACACCAGCACGATTCTAACTTTGATAAAGGTCAAATTGTAGCGTACCGGGATTGTGGTTTATCGTATCGCAGTATTGCTGCTCGCGTCGGTCGAGATCCAATGACTGATAGCAGAATATTGAATCGATGGGTTCAGGACGGTAATACGGAACACCATACTGGATCTCAACGGCCCCTGTCACCAGCAGCCAAGAAGACAGGCATGATACCCGCATGGCCTTAATGAATTGAGTAGCGTCACGAGTCCTGAGTCATGAATTGGAGTCGTTTGCGAAGCAGCGTGGGCATCTGTACCTGTACTTGCCATCCAATTTCGGTTTGACTCAATGTCCAGGTTTATAAGTGTTGTTATAACTACCAGAGGTGATTGACTGGATATTGATTTCTCAGGATCTATGAACCCAAATTTATTGCACATTTAATCACTTGTTATTTTCAGTATAATATATTTGTCCAATAAATATCATTTTGTTATCTGCATTTCTTCCTGGTGTAGCAATTTTATTCGCCAGTAGTGTATATAAGAAATGTTACAAATTTAAAATACAGGGGAAAAAAATATGAATTTAAGAATGATGGTGAAAACAAAAAGAGACGACATCTATCCGACGATTTATAAACTTTATACTCGCTAGAAAGAGTAATATTTCGATCAATTTCGCAATTAATTAATTATTAATTTGACTCACAGAAAAGTTCTTTTTTAATTCTTATCTGTAATTAACTTAAGCGTCATTTTTGTCCACTAACAAACACCGATGAATGATCAGCTTCGCATTATGTCTAATTCTAAGAAATTCTTTTTAATTGCATCATCCACAACTGTTATTTTCATTCTTTAATTTACTGCCCACGGGCGACTATTTGCCAGATTGACGGAGAACCTTGGTTGCTTAGCAACCTCTATCTCCTGCTTTGTGAATGCGAGAAGTTTCTTAAGCTTTAAGCCCATTGTCTAGATGAAAAGGAGTAAGATATATATTTACATATACTACTCTGTCCAAAAAGTAAGACCAATTTTCAATTTAAAATGTCCGGGCCTTATAGAAATTTGCGTCAAAATATTCATTAGTGTTTGAGTTGCGCTTGGCTTCGTGAGACGCTAAAACTGATTCCGGCGATTTTTGAGATATCTGAATTAATTGAGCAAAGAACTTGTATTGAACTTTGTTCGCGGAAACGTAATAGCTTGTTGCAGAAGGCATTCGGTGAGCATTCCTATATCGGAAAAAATGTATACAAGTGGTATAAACAGTTCAAAGAAGGCAGAGAACGCGTTGAAGACGAAGAACCGTCTGGTCGACCATCCACCTCAACCGACGAATCTCAAACTCAAAATATTTGGTGCTTGCAAACCGTCGATTTACAATTACAGGCCTTGCTGATGATGTTGGAATTTAAAAGGATTTGTCAGTTTCATTTTGGGCCTCAAACGCGTCAAATCTCAATTGGTACCGAAAACATTGAATGCACCAGTTCATACTGCATTGATTCTTCGTGACCTTTTCCCTAAAACTAAACAATTTTACTTTGATTACAAGAGATTTTATTTTTAAATTTATAGATCGTATTTAATATATATTACAGAAATAAAATATATCTTCCTGTCATTTTCGAGAAAAATTTATTCCATTGATTTGATAAACAAATGGATTGCTTTAAGCGTATAATTTAATAATCCGGAATAAATTTAAGAAAGGTACTATATGTGCAGTTAAATTGTGACTGGCAGTAAGCAATTTACAAATTTTTGTCAAAAAAGAATTTTGTTTAACGAAATGCAAGTTAATGTGGCATTTACAACAATTTATATAAGATACGCCATTGAGAGTTATTTGGGAATTTGTCATTTATAAAGGTAATTTCCCATTTTTTTGTCGGTCATTTATCTATAATTGGTTAATTCATAAATATTTTCATTTCTGTTGCTAATTTATTTAGTAAAGTATTATACTTCGAAACGACACCGGACTCAAAGGCATTCTCTAATAAATAATCATTTAATTGTATTCTAGAAACAAAATTTTGTCATTGTGACTTTTGAATAATTGCGATAAAAAATCAAAATTTTTCTTCTCTACTACGAAACAATTAAGCAATCCGATGACAAAAAAAAAATATTGTGTTTTTCTTGTGCACTAAACTCAAAAGCTTACATAGCAAATAACCGGTATTTTTCACTGTGATTTTTTAATAATTGTGATACAAAATCTACATACATTTCCCACTCTACTACGAAGCAGTTTAGCAATGCCATGTTAAAATATGTCGTGTTTTCTCATGGGAACCAGAGTGAAAAGTGTCCTCTAATAAGTAACCAGTTCATTATATTATAGAAATAAAATTTTGTCACTGTGATTTTTCAATAATTGTGATGCACAATCGACATATAAGTCCATATCTTCTGCGAAACAATTTGCTAATGCAATGATAAATCAATATTACATTTCCTCTAGTGCACCAAACTCAAAAGCTTACTAATAAATAATCAGTATTTATCACAGTGATTTTTCCATAATAGTGATACGAAACACACATACATTTCAATCAGCAATACGAAGCAATTTACCAATGCGATGACAAAAATTATTGTGCTTTCTCTCGGGCACCAGATTGTAAATCACCCACTAATAAATAATCCTTTCAATGTATTATAGAAATAAATTTTAGTCACTGTGAATTTTCAACAATTGTGATACAAGATTCACATATATGTCCAACACTGCTACAAAAGTTCATTAATGCGATGATAAAAAATATTATGTTTTCTCCTTTTTAACTAACTCAAAAGCTTATATAGTAGATAATCACTTTTTGTCACAGTTCTTTTCCTGCGGTTGTGATGCAACACCCATATACAATTCAATCTGTACTACGAAGCAATTTACCAATGCGACGATAAAAATATTGTTCTTTCTACAGGGCACCAGACTATAACGCACCTATTAATAAATAATTATTTCAATGTATTATAGAAATAAAATTTTGTCACTTTGAATTTTCAGTATATAAATATACATACAAAAAAGATACATAGATACAAAATTCACATATATGTCCATCTCTGCTACGACACAATTTACCAATACGATGATAAAAAAATATTTTTTCTCAGTACCAAACTCAAAAGATTGCATAATAAATAATCAGATTAGTCACGGTGATTTTCCTATAAATGTAACACAAAACCCATATGCATTTCAATCTGTAATACGAAACAATTCACCAATGCGACGATTAAAAATAGCGTACTTTCTCTCGGGCACCAGAGTGAAAAGCACACACTATTAAATACCGTCTTTAATAAATCATTATATCCTTTCGGTACGCCTCCCTTATTCAGTGAGTCCCGATAAGTAATGCTTATATAAACTCACCTACATAACCCTGTTATCATGAAAGGGCGATTTATCTTCCATGCTGAGATACCTTTAAGCCCTCTAAAGCAAGATACTTATTACATTTTTTCAACGCTTCAATTCAAGACGGCAAAAAAGTAGAACAAAACAGGACCGAAAAAAAAAAAAAAGAAGGAGTAGATAGAAGGAAATAATTTTTGCCACATTACCCCTGCTCCAACCAATCAATAAAGACCCCGAAAGAGATGCACGTCAGAGAGAATCTTTTTCACCACTACAACAGACAATAAAGAAAAAAAAAACAGGAGCAGCAACAACAACAACAGCAGCAGAAGAAAAAAACGGCTAACCCTAAATGAATCTTAACAATATGTGTTAGGCTTAGTTAAGGCGAGGAATACCCCATATACTAGAAGCCGGCTGTTATAAAGTTGCCGCCTTGCGAACAGTAACTGGTGGGACAGTATTGGCTTTGCTAGTCTGAGCTGCTACAACTAAGGTTTATACCTCGGAGATTTGCTTGATAATAAAATGTAGCCCTTTTCTTATATTTAGGAGAACTTTTTGGGTCGTAATTTTTGCTATTATTTTACGGTATTGCGTAGAGGCAGTGTTTTTCTTGCTTGCCTCTTTTTTTCCCTTCTTTTTTATGTGCTTTTCCCAGAAGTCCCTTCGCTGCAGGGACATTGTTATTTACAGCGTAGCCAGACTTCTATTAATCCGATAAAACGTAATATCGTGAAGTAATTCTACATATCATGGCACGCTTCCGTATATAAGCTGCATCAGCGCTTTTGTGTACTTTGCGTGACTTAGGTAGTGCAACACGTTTTGTTCCTGTACTGGTGTAAGTCAAAAGATATAACCTTTTCTGGAGATTTTAGTACCGCAAAACCTCATTCTTTATTATAATACTACTTTGCATCAGTATGATGCATTTATGTCCATTCCAAATAATAAAATTTATTTTAAGGGTATAAAATGCATACTATATTCTCCCCCTCCCCCGTAAATTTTAATAAAAAGTGTTTAAAGATTTATATATCAAAAACGTGTTCTTACGCCATTTTGTTCTAAATATGTGAATTGGAGAGCAAAAGCATTCGAAAGAACACATAAAAAATCTCTTCCTTAGAAGTAGCATTAAACATTTATTATTCTCTTTATTTAAGATATTATTTTCAAAGTACTCTGTTATTAAAAGCTTTATAAATGGAGTCTGCAGTCGTTTCTGAAACTGAAATTTTTAGTAAAATGGCATTTAATTCTAGAAGTAAAACGAGATAAACATGTTTACAACTTTTATATTAAGATAAAAAAATTATCGTGCACAGATATAAGCATTCCTTAAAATTTTATTATTTATTTATTGAAGTGTTTAATGTAATAGCCTACCTGAGCAAAACTGTATTGGGGTAAACATGTAAAAATCTGTCCCATAAATTGAAATACATTAAAATTACGTGTATTTTTGAAAATTGTTGAGATCTGTATTAAAATGTTACAATTTCTTCTCATTTAAATCCTATCAATAAAAATTTAAAAGGGTGTATTTGAAATAAAATAACCCAAAATTAAATGATAAATAAAAGTGGAACATTTTTCATACCAATAATATAGAAATAAAGCTTAGTATACTCAGTTTAATATTTGCTTTTTATTAATTAATTCTTTTCATTTTAATTCTCTAGGAATAAGAGTATTTATTCATTTTTTTAATTGACAGCAATGCATTGTTTAATTTCCTTATTTCTAAAAATCAAATGTATTTTCAAAAACAAATCAAATCAGTAAATAAACAAAAAAACATAAATTAAATGAAATCGAATATATTATTATATGTTTATATAATTTTTTAATATTTTACGACTTCCAAGCACGTGCAAATGAATTTTGATAAAAATCATATATATTTTTAAATTTTTTTTTATAATTTATATTTATATATTTTTATTTTTATATTTTGTTATTTTTACCATAAAAATTGCAGGACAGCCTAAATGTACAAACAATTAGTAGTATATAAAAATTACAAATTATGTATTTTATTTTAGTGATAAACGTACATTTTATTTTCAACAAAAATATCTTAAATACCTGATAGCTGCAATTGAATCAATAAAGCTAAAAATGGAATGCTGTATCGTGACTAACATTTAAGGAATATTTTTGCACATAAATGTTTTTGTTGAAGTTATTTAAATGCATATATTTTTAAATGTTGGTTAATTTTGTAGGAAATAAATGGGAGTTATGTGGTCATTGACAAACCGCTGCCGTAAAACTTCCTACACACGCAATCCAATATAAGCATGTACTACATCCTGCATAAATACGGTACGCTACAAGCATCCAAGATATTGATATTGAAGAATAAGGACGTATAACATCATTGTATGGTATTTGCCAGCATATCGACTGATGTCGTTTGTATGCCCCTTTTCGTAATCCCTTTAAAAATTATATATACTCATTGTATCATTGTAATATCAAGCTCCTATGGCTAATAAGCTGTCAGATTGGTGTTCACTCTTTGGCGACGTTTGCTATAAATATTCTTATCAATACAGAAGAGATAAAGAAGAAATTCTTGCACTGGTAGGAGTGTAGTTTGTTTCAAACTGCAACTGATTTGAAAAATGCCATCAGACGTCATATATGTATATCCTAAAGTGCCTCACAATTTCGCCTCTCAATAAAGATACAAAAAAAAAATAAGAAAAAAAATTCAAAATTAGAAGTGCGCATAAGTTTCAGAAATATAATTATATATAAATTGAAATCAAAACAAATCAGAGAAGAACACCATTTAACGTTAATCAAAAGTTTAGGTTTGAGGTTTGAAGTTGAAGTTTAGGTTTGAAAAAGGACAAAATTCTTGACTTGCTTTGACAAATATTTGTAACAATTAAAGGAGAACAACATTATCTAGTGGTGTTAAATACTTTTATCACTAAAAACTAAATTTTTTTTTTAAATTCAAAAAATAACTAATTAACATGATTTTTGTACTTTTGACTACATACCATTTGAAAAATAATAAACTCAAATTGGACTTGTAATTGTTCTAGTTCTAAGTTACAGGAAATACACATAAACAGAAAAATATCTTGCTTCATATACAGAGATAAAAGAAATAAAATTCAGAGACATAGCAAGAAAAATAGAACCAGCAAGCATGCCTTAGTTAAAATATGACAGACACATCCTCTTCCTGGCTGACAAAACAACCTCTGACAGACATCGGGTCTTCCGTTATGGCCGAAATTTCCCGTCCACACGACAATCTCACTCAGTTATCTCTGATTTCTGGAGCAGAACAAGCCAGGGAAGAAGAAAAGAAAAAGGAAAAAGAAAAACTCTCTCTCTCTCACCCAGACACACAGAGAAATCTTTGGGAAGAATTAAGCCCTATCAAGAGTAATTGCATTCAAAAGACAACTGGGGTGAAGTGAGGTGGTCTCGTGTGAGCCAAACTTTTGCCAGACTTCTTCCCAAAAGAAGAGACGTACTTGTTTTTGTTTAACGTACTCTTTTCTTTTTTTCTTCTTTTTGTCGTTTTGTGAAGACTCCATTGTGATGCTGCAGCGCGCTGTAGTAAATATTGAGTGTTGAATTAACAGTCACAAATAATCAACAGTGAATTCTAAAAGAAATTCAGTCTTTGAGGAGTTTCGTTAGAAAATAAATGTTTGTTTTTGTTTTAGTTTTGATTGAATAGCGGCATTTTTTGTTTAAATAGGATTTTTAAAAAATATCAAACAATTATGCATAAATGTTTCATAGCTGAATACAAAACTGTATAAGTCCAATTTAAAAAAATTTTGTCAGAATTTATTTTGGCTAATGCAGTTATTCTATACTGCATCCTCATTTTTTTTTATACTATTTTGAATTGTTTCTAACAAGAAAGAAAGCCTTAAAAACTTAAACATATCAATATAAGAATAAATAAACTTGTACCATTTTTAAAACAAAACGACTTTTCAGATTATGGCTACAGAAGTCAGATATTTTAATTATGCATACAATTTTCATTATTGATGTATTAGAATACAAAACGTATAAGTCCAATTTTGAAAAAAATGTTTTTTTTTGCCAGAATTTATTTTGGCTAATGCAGTTAATCTATACTGCATTCTCAATTTTTGACACTATTTTGAATTGATTCTAACAGAAATGAAAACCTTAAAAAATTAAACATATCAATATAATGAATATATTAATTGTACCACATTCAAACAAAACGACTTAATTATTTTCAGCTTATTGCTACAGAAGTCAGATTTTATAACTTTGCTTCTACTTTTTATTTTATTTTGTGTTTTATATATTTGCGCATCAAAATCAGTTGCTTTATGCGTGATTTGTTAAAATGTATAACTATTATAACATCTTTAATTAATACAATCGCATAGTTGCTGAATTGATATTCTTTTCCATTATTTTTCAAAAAATTTTAATGATTAATATTTTTTTTTAATTCTCATTGTATCAAAATATTATCTCACATTTTAATGAGATGAATATTTGTTTATATAGTTTAATCATTACTCATTAGGCTAATTGAAACATTATTTTTATAATCATTAAAAAATATATGTTCCCTTTTTTCTATAAAAAAAAGATTAAAAGCTCTGTATACATTCGGAAATAAAAAGTGTACGTCTAGTGCTTTTATTTTACTATCGTAATTAGAATAAGCTTTATTATCAACTGATAAATTATATCGGACAAAATAAATTTCATTTAGTTTCTTATGAGTTACGCAAGTTTTATGAAAGATACAAATGTATAAAGATGTAGAAAAAAACAGATGATTTTAATAAGATAATTACAGTCAAATACGCACACATACACACACGATTATATGCATTCTGTTTAAAAAGGTATCTGGAATTGTTAAATAAAACACACAAAAAAATTTATTTGTCAAAACTTTTTGTTACCTTAAAGATAGACCCCATCATGTGCAGTATCAACAATGACAGTGCTTGATCTAATCCTCCATTTATGTTTCGTAGGCTAATTGAGGTTTGGCATTCCGTCGTTTCAACGAATTTTCTTTTATGACCTCAATCGAGTCAAAATATCTCCCACGTACTGGTAATTTTAGTTTTGGAAACAGGAAAAACATATGAGGCTATGTTTCGTAGATGAAATTTGCGGAATTTAAGGCAAAAAAATGTTTCACAATGATGGCTTTTGTGTGATATAAAATTCATAAGTTGTTCTTCATCAAATCTGGCCGTTTTCAAAGCTCTCAAACACCCCATGATGTCTAAATAATATTCCTTATTCACCGTCTTTCTCTCTGGAAGAAATTCATAGTGTGTCACACCACGCTAGTTCAGGAAAAAACTGTCAGCATGACATGAAATTTTGAGCGACTTTGACGCAGCATTTTGAAAGTAAGCTCGTTTTCGAAGCACTATTCCGACGACTTCGTTGTTTGCATGTCATACTCAAAAACACAAATCTCTTTACTAATTATTATACGCTTCATGAAGGTGGAGTTAGATGAAGGTATCTTCTGAAGATTCTACAATCTGTTTTCGATGCTTTTTTTGAACAAGATTGTAGTCTTCCGGATTTGGTCGTGTGACGATAAGTTTCAGGTTTCATAAGGTTATGAATGGAATTAAAATTTCACAAGGTAAAATTCACAAGGTCATTTCACAAGGTATGTCCACTTCTAGAGGCAACTCTCTAAGACTCATACGGTAATTTTTGCCCCTAACCTTTTTGATTTTGTCGATGTTTTTGTCTATTGTATCAGTTAATCGACCAGAAAGAGAAAATCAACTACCACTTTTCGGCCTTCTTTGATTAATTTATACTATTCATATGCTTGTGTTTATAACATGCCCGATTCACTGGTCTTTTGCATCAATTTTAGCATTCGTCACAGGAAATTTTATTTGAAATACATAATTTAAAGCAAACTCTTATTTCTCCTTTTACTCATTTGCAAAAATTTCACAGCACTAAAAATAATTACAAAAATAGCTGCTGTCGACGCACTGAAATTCCGCTTGGTAATCCAGAACAGTGCTACCAAATTACAAAAGAAAGTTTAGCAATATCTTTTACGAAAGCGTTTAAAATTTTAATTTAAAGTACTTTTACAAACATATTTTTGGTTTTGATTTGGGAGCAGTCATATAGAGAGCGTAATGAATTGGTTTATAATATTTTAAGGGTAAGAATCTCTTGATAAAGCAAAAGTATTGAAAGTATTACTTCTTTGGTTTTTCCTACAGTAAATCAGTGTAACGTTCCGGTGCGGTCTTGTGAAATGCGCACTGGATATCCAAATTAAATATGAAAAATCTGAATTAAAAATATTAAAAAAATTCAAAACGTGATAAGCACAGCCGAAGCGAAAGCTTAGATATTGTATGCAGGAAATAAACGTAATAAATGCTTTTTTTGAAAATTAGACACTTATCCTTGGGGGATGTTCGTTCCAAATTAAGTGGTATCGATAAATAAAGTTTTAATTAAAGCATTGATAACAATTATTTCACGATGGATAAAAATCGTCGTCCTTCACATCATTATTATTATCCACTGTGTCTTAACAAGCTCACTTTATGTACCATGTGCATTCATTTTGTTAGTTTCGAGAAGAAAATGGAAATATATAAAACCCATAGACACCATCCTTGGGGGTTGTTCTTTCCAAATTAAGTAGTACCAATAAATGTGCCCATTTAAAGCAATGATAACACTTCCTTCGAAATGGACAAACCCCTCTCCTTTGCATCAGCATTATCATCGCTGTAGCTAAACAAGCTCACTTTCTGCACTCGTTTCGTTAGGTTCGAGAAGGAATGTGGGAAGTTATGAATTCCATAAACTGCTATCCTTGGGGTTGTTCGTACCAAATTAAGCAGTACCAATAAATTCAGTCTCATTTAAAGCAATGATAACCCTTCTTTCAAGATGGACAATACAACGTTCTCCTCTACATCATCATTAACACACTGATGAGGTTTTTAAGAGGCTAACGGCACTTGATTAAATGTCTGGCCATAAAAATTTGTTTATATCAACTTTAGAATTTCCCGTCTTTGATGACGTTCCATTTTTATAATTTAGGCATTTGAAATTTTGGTGTAATGGTTTAGTGCAAATTAATCCATCAAAATTAATCTAGTTTTAAACTTATGAAATTAAGGTAGGTGCCAATCCATAAATTTGCTTAAAACGTGATATTAACTCAAAAATTTCGTCCTCCTGAATATTTAATACAGTAAACAAAATGCTTCGAGTAGTCGAATATCTCACGGAACGGAATAAACATTACCAATTGATGAGATTTCCCCGAATTTCGCGATAAAGAGTTCACTTCAAAAACCGATAACCGTTTTAAAGTTTCCATCTTGAAAACGCAATTTAATGCGGCATTAGACAGCGTCACACGCTCCAACAAGGAAACTTGCAGCGATTGATACACACAGCTCTCCCATTTGCATATTGATTGAGATTATTAAGGGTGAAACGTCACTTAATTGAGCTCTCCAACAACGCGGCACGGATCTTCTAAAAATGACAGCTTTTCCCACAACCTGCGATTAAAGGCCATCATCATCTGGCGGACACAACGGCGTTCAAGGAAGTGGCCATTAAGCAATGGCCAGGTGCCTTCGGGTGCCTTTTTTTCCCATTAATTATTTGGGCTGGTTTGCTTCCATAATAAAAATGGCGAGTCGCTCGACCAGCTCCAACCATTTTAATCTGGGGCGTAATTTGTAAGAGCAGCAGTTTATTTTGAAAAGTAGAAAATCAATTGCCCACTCCCCATAGTTGGATTTTTTTTTTTTATGCTTTTATTTCTGTCTTCACTTTGGTAAGAGGGAATAATTGAATCCCATAAGTTGGAAGCAAGTTCGGACATGAAGCAGGTTATTACCCACCTCCCTCCCCTCCCATTTCCATTTCGGTGCAGGGGTGGCTGATTACCCCGGCATAAAATAGGATGTTAAAAATTGGAGAGGAGGGATTACCTGAGGGAAAAAAACAATTTTGGATCATTTGGTTTTTAGTAAATGGAAGAGGTAGACCCCGAGGTTGCACTCGACGGAGTTATGTTGGGTGTACTGTAAATCACTGGAGCTGGACTATTAAGGATTGTATGAGTTGAAATATCTTGCAAAAGTACTTCGTGTCCTCACGTCAGCTTTTTAAAGAACCATTAAAAGTCAGGCTGTAAGTAAGTTTCATCAAGTTTAAAATAGATTCTTCTTATTTTTGAATTAATTGCTAAATACTCGTAAAACTACATGCATTAGATGTCTTGAAGTATATAGTTGGAATTAAAAAAGATTTCTGATTCCATGAAATGAAATTTAATTTTGCATTTGTTTAAGCGCTTTGCTGCCGGTTTTAAAGTAATTTACTTCAAAATTGGGCTGAAATTGTTTTTCGTAATATGATAATCGACGATAAATATAAGTTTTTGAATGAGTTATTTATTCGTATTTTTCCTCAGTTATTCAATAAAACAAAATTTAATGCTGATTTGAATTTTCTAAAATATTCCTTTATTACCTGGGATTGCTTTTATACCAGGTAATAAAGGAATATTTTTAACAAATAAGTATATAATTAAACCATGTGTCTTACGTCAAATTATGTTAATATGAATTAAAATAATTAGTTTTATTATAAAGCTTACATAGTAAGTAATCAGTTTTTATTATTAACCTTACATAGTAAATAATTAGTCTTTATTTAACCTTACATAGTAAAAAATCAGTTTTTATCACTAGTATAATAAATAATCAGTTTTTATCACTAAGCTTACATAGTAAAAAATCAGTTTTTATCACTAAGTTTACATAGTAAATAATCAGTTTTTGCCACTAAGCTTACATAGTAAATAATCAGATTTTATCACTAAGCTTACATAGTAAATAATCAGTTTTTGCCACGGTGCTTTTCCTATAGTTAAGATACAAAACCCATATACATTTCAATCTGTCTAATGAAACAATTTACCTATGATACAAAAATATTGTGCTTTCTCATGGTGCCCTCCAGTAGAGAATCCTGTAACGCAATAGTGGCCAACCCGCTGCCCGCCTTGAACCTTTTTCCGGCGCGTGAGATGTATCACACTTTTAATGTAATATATTTATTTTATAATGGCCAAAGTAGTGAAAATCAATGTATTAAAAAAATACATTATCTGTGCATCCATCTATTCAAAAATGAACAGTCGAAATGATGAGAAAAATTTAACTTTAATTTTGAAATAATATTATGGCGAATATAGGACAGATAGTGCCTATTTTATTTAGGAGTTCACAGAATAATTAAATTATATTCTGCGAACTCATGATGGCAGCGCATCTTGCAGCATCTAATATAACAGGTTGTAATATGAATATAAAAATGTCTATTGTGGATCTAAATCTAATAAGGGGATATATAATTTTAAATGCGACCCACGGAGTTAGGGTGCATTTCCAAAGTGGCCCGCAAGATCATTTGGGTTGCTCTAAAAATGAAGATTTTAATGTTTTATAGAAATACAATTTTTTTTTCCCTGTGATTTTTTAATAATTGTGATACAAAACCCAAATATATATTCATCTCTGCTGCAAAACGATTTACCATCAATGAAATACCATAAAAAAAAATAATTTTTTTCACCTGTGTCACAAACTCAAAAACTAACATAATAAATAATCAGATTTGTCATGGTGATTTTCCTACTAAATGTGACACAAAACCCATATACATTTAAATCTGTAATACGAAGCAATCTACCAATGCGACGATAAAAAAATAGGGCATTTTCTCTAGGGCACCAGAGTGGAAAGCACACTCTATTAAATACCGTCTTTAATAAATCATTATATCCCTTTCGGTACACCTCCCTTATTCAGTGAGTCCCGATAAGTAATACTTATATCAACTCACCTACATAACCCTGTTATCATGGAAGGACGATTTATCTTCCATGCTGAGATACCTTTAAGCCCCGCTAAAGCAAGATACTTACTTCGTTTTTTCAACGCTTCGATTCACGGCGGCAAAAAAAGTAGAACAAAACAGGGAAGAAAAAAAGGAGCAGTAGATAGAAGGAAATAATTTTTGGCACATTACCCCTGCTCCAACCAATCAATAAAGTCCCCGAAAGAGATGCACGTCAGAGAGAATCTGTTTCACCTCTACAACAGACAATAAAGAAAAAAAAAAACAGGAGCAGCAACAACAACAGCAGGGAAAAAAAAAGGGTTAACCCTAAATGAATCTTGACAATATGTGTTAAGGCGGGGAATTCCCCATATACTAGAAGCCGGCTGTTGTAAAGTTACAGTAGCTGGTGAGACATTATTGGCTTTGCTTGTCTGAGCTGCAACATCTAAGGTTTATACCTCGGAGATTTGCTTGATAATAAAATGTAGCCCTTTTCTTATATTTAGGAGAACTTTTGCGTCGTAATTTTTGCTATTATGTTGCGGCATTGCGTAGAGGCAGGGTTTTTCTTCCTTGGCTCTTTTTATTTTTTTTTTTTTTATGTGCTTTTCCCAGAAGTCCCTTCGCTGCAGGGACATTGTTATTTACAGTGTAGCCCAGACTTCTATTAATCCGATAAAATGTAATATCTTGAAGTAATTCTACATATCATGTCACGCTTCCGTATATAAGCTGCGTCAGAGCTTTTGAGAACTTTGCGTGACTTAGGTAGTGCAACACGTTTTGTTCCTATACTGGTGTAAGTCAAAAGATATAACCTTTTCTGGAGATTTTAGTACCGTAAAACCTCATTCTTACTGATATACTGCTTTTGCATCCAGTATAAAGTATTTATGTCCATTCCAAATAATAAAATTTATTTTTATGGGTATAAAATGCCTACTATATTCTCCCTCCCTCCCAGAAAATTTTAATAAAAAGTGTTTAAAGATTTATATTTCGAAAACGTGTTCTTACGCCATTTTGTTCTAAATATACGAATTGGAGAGCAAAAGCATTCGAAAGAACACATAAAAATCTCTTCCTTAGAAGTAGCATTAAACATTTATTATTCTCTTTATTTAAGATATTATTTTTAAAGTACTCTGTTATTAAAAGCATTATAAATGGAGGCTGCAGTCGTTGCTGAAACTGGAATTTTTACTAAAATGGCATTTCATTTTAGAAGTAAAAAGAGATAAACATGTTTATAACTTTTATATTAAGATTTAACTTTTATATTAAGATTAAGATTTTATATTAAAATTATCGTGCACAGATATAAGCATTTCTTAAAAATTTTATCATTTATTTATTGAAGTGTTTAATGTAATTGCCTAACTCCGCAAAACTGTATTTTGGTAAACATGTAAAAATCTATCTCATAAATTGAAATACATTAAAATTTAGTGTATTTTTAAAAATTGTTGAGATAAGCATTAAAATGTTGCAATTTCTTCTCATTTCAATCCTATCAATAAAAATTTAAAAGGGCTATTTAAAATAAAATAACCCAAATTTAAATCGTAAATAAAAGTGGAACATTTTTCATACAAATAATATAAATATAAAGTTTAGTATACTTATATTAATTTTGCTTTTTAATTAATTAACTCATATCGAATTATGAGTTTGTATTTAGATACACCTAGCAATAAATATATTTCATCATTTTTCTGTATCAGTAAAAGTTTATATTCTTATTTTTAAATTATGACAACATTGTTCCATTTGCGTATTTGTGAAAATCAAAAGTATATTCAAAAATAAATCAAATCCAATAAATAATTAAAAAAAAAAAACATAAATTAAATAAAATAGATTATATTATTATCTATTTATATAATTTTGTAACTTTTTAAAACTTCCATCACGTTCAAATGAATTTAGATAAAAACCATTCATATATTTTTTTATATAATTTATGTTGATGTATTTTTATTTATAAATTTTATTATTTTTACCATAAAAATTGCAGGTCAGCCTAATCGTACAAACAATTAGCAATGTATAAAAATTACTAATTAATTTTATTGTACTGTTATTTTAAATAAACTCATATATTTCATTAAATTTTCATTTTACTTTCAATAAATCTATCCTAAATACCTGATAGCCACAATTGAATAAATAAACCTAAAAATGGAAAGCTTTATGTGATTGAACATAAAGTAAACATGTAAGGAATACTTTTGCTGATAAACCTCTTTTGTAGAAGATACATTTGTTTTTTAAATGTAGATCCTTTTGTAGGAGATATACATGGTGATTAAGCGGTCACTGGTAAACTCTGCCGTAAAACTTCCCACACATACAATACTATGTAAGTATGTGCTCCCTCCTGCTTAAAGACCATAGATTACAAGTATTCACGATGTTAAAATTCAAGAATAAAGTCGTATAACATCATTGTTCGATATCGGCTAACATCGACTGATGCCATCTATTTACCTCTTTTCGTATTCCCTAAAAAAAAAAAAAAAAAAACATACACACTGTAATATATGGCGTCTATGGCTAGTAAGCTGTCAAATTGACCCTCACTCTTTTGCGATGGTTAACATAAGGGCTCTTATGAATATAAAGAAGATCAAAAAAATTTTTACACTGGTATGAGTGTGGTCTGTTTCAAATATGAATTTAGATGAAGTGAAATAAATTCTGCAAAATAGCAGATTTTCTTTTTTCTGGTAGTAAATTTTCACTAACAATGCACGAAGCCGTAACGTCAACATACCGAAAATGTCCCGATGATCAAAGCATGTGTACAACGAAATTTTCTTATGATTTTTTCAAAGAACAATTACACTTGACAAAAGCAATAACGGATAATTGCTCAAATTTGCGATTGCCGTTGACAAAATTATTTATTATCCCAATTCACGCAAATATTTTACAAAAGACAAATCATAAATGATCGGAAATCAAATGTAAATGTTAAAAGTTAGTTTGTGTTAAATTTCCAATGAACGTTAGTCAATCACCTTAAAGCGTTCTTAAAATTTTTATATCTATTTCATTGTATAAAATCAGACTGCAGTGCCGCTTTTGCACCTGGTGTCGAAAATGCAAGTTATAATATGATTCCCCATAATCTGAATAGTTTTTATAAGAAATGGCTTTTCGACTTCCCGATGTAGATTCATTATAAATGATTTTTAAATAGCAATATTCTAATTATGCCCTTTCTGTATATGGAAGTAAAAAACAAATATATTTAAACAATATACTAAAAATAACCCAATATTTCCTTTTAACAATTTCACAAATATATACCAGCATCAAATTATATATGATTTGAATTTTTTTGTATTATTCCTTACTTATGGCTATTAGAATCGTTTAATAGTAGATTTAATGTGCGGTTCTATTGTTGCATACCTTTTTGCATTAATCCGAAAGTTCGATTTAAGCAATACTAAAAGAAAGCCAAAAATTCCTGACTTGCTGTGAAAAAATATTCACCAAAATAATTATACAATTAGTGTTGTGAAACATCATCTAGTGTTGTGAAACACATTTTAGCATTAAAAACTAAATATTTTATTTAATTTAACAATAACTAATTAAAATGATTTTTGTACTTTTGTCTACATACCATTTAAATAATAATAAATTCAAATTGACTTGTAATTGTTCTAAGTTTCAGGAAATAAACATAAAGAGACAAATGTCTTACTTCAGATACGAAGAGACAGCAGGAAAAATAGAACCAGCAGAAATGCCTTAGTTAAAATATGACAGACACATCCTCTTCCTGTCTGACAAAACAACTTCTGACAGACACTGGGTTCTTCCGTTATGGCCGAAATTTCCCCTCCACACGACACTCTCACTCAGTTATCTCTGATTTCTGAGCAGAACAGGCCAGGGAAAAAGAAAACACTCTCTCTCTTTCACCCACACACACTGAGAGAAATTTTTGGGAAGAATTAAGCTTATCAAGAGTAATTGCATTCAAAAGACAACTGAGTGAAGTGAGGGGGTCTCATGTGAACCAAACTTCTTGCCAGACTTCATCACAAAAGAAGAGACGTTTTCTTTTTCTCTTTTTTCTTTTTTTTTTTCTTTTTCTTCTTTTTGTGTCGTCGCTGCGCAGACACCATTGTGATGCTGCAGCGCACTGTAAATATTAGTGTTGAATTAACAGTTACAAATAATCAACAGTGAATTCTAAAAGAAATTCAGTCTTTTGGGAGTTCATTGGAAAATAAATGTTTGTTTTCTTTTCAGTTTTGATTGAATAGCGGCATTTTTGTTTCAAAAGGATTAAAAAAACAATTATGCATAAAATTTTCATTATTGAGCCATTAGATTATAAAACGGTGCAAGTCCAATTTTGAAAAAAATTTTAAGATCCGAAATGCGCATAAGCTGCAGCAACGAAATGTAATTACGGTGTAAATTGAAAACATTTTTTATGTTATATAAAGTAAATATTATGTATTCATGGAAAATTTAAAATAAAAACATATTTTAACGTTAATCAAAAAATTAGGTTTGAGCAAAAATAAAAAGGACTCCAAATATTCCTGACTTATTTTTAAAAAAAAATTATTCACGAAAATATATGTAACAATTAAGAGGAACCTGACATCATACATTGGCGTGAAACACTTTTAGCATTAAAAACTGAATATTTTATTGAATTCAAAATTAACTAATTAAAATGATTTTTGTTCTTTTGGCTACATACCATTTAAAAATAATATATTCAAATTCGATTTGTAATTGTTTTAGTTTTAAGATTCAGGAAATACACATAAATAGACAAATCGCTTGCTTCAGTTACAACGATAAAAGAAATAAAATATAGAGACAGAGCAAGAGAAAAATAGAACCAGCAAGCATGCCTTAGTTAAAATATGACAGACACATCCTTTCCTGGCTGGCAAAACAACCTCTGACAGACACTGGGTCTTCCGTCATGGCCGAAATTTTCCCTCCACACGACACTCTCACTCAGTTATCTCTGATTTCTGGAGCAGAACAACCAGGGAAAAGGAAAAGAAAAAGAAAAAACACACTCTCTCTCACCCACACACAGAGAAATCTCTGGGAAGAATTAAGCCCATCAAGAGTTCAAAAGACAACTGGATTGAAGTGAGGTGGTCAATCCTGTGAGCCAAACTTTTGCCAGACTTCGTCCCAAAAGAAGAGACGTACTTGTTTTTGTTAACTTACTATTTTTTTTTTTCTTTTTCTTTTTGTGTCGTCGTTTCGGAAGTCTCCATTGTGCTGCTGCAGCGCGCTGTAAATATGAGTGTTGAATTAACAGTCACAAATAATCAACAGTGAATTCAAAAAGAAATTTAATCATTGGAGAGTTTGCTAGAAAATAAATGTTTGCTTTTGTTTTAGTTTTGATTGAACAGCGGTAATTTTGTTTAATAATGATAAAATGGTTAATAGCTGCATGTAAAATGGTACAAGACCAGTTAAAAAAAATGTTTTTGTCAGAATTTGTTTTGGCTAATGCAGTTAATCTATACTGCATTCTCAATTTTTTGTCACCATTTTGAATTGATTCTTACAAATAAGAAAACCTTAAAAAATTAAACATATCAATATAATAATAGATGAACTTGTACAACTTTCAAAACAAAACGGCAGAATTATTTTCAGCTTATTGCTACAGAATTCAGATGTTTTATTTATGTATAAAATTTTCATTACTGAGACATTAGAATACAAAATGGTGCAAATCCAATTAAAAAAAATGTGTTGTCAGAGTTTATTTTGGCTAATGCAGTTAGTCTGTATCCTTATTTTTTGACACCATTTTGAATTGATTCTAACAGAAAAGAAAAATTTAAAAAACTAAACATATCACTATGAATAAATTAACTTGTAATAAATTCAAATTTAGCTTGTAATTGT